>CM076571.1:779551569-779579069 GCA_034641835.2 Pinus albicaulis
AGAAAGCCTTCAAACTTTCCAGGCTAAAATCACTACTAATGCAATGTTGTTCTTCAAATGCAACTCTACATTGAAGATCTATCATAAAAGAAATTGAAAGAAGATTTTTCTTCAAACCAAGAGTAAACAAAACATCATTCAAATATATGATGGCATATGGAAGGAAATGGAACTCAATTCTTTCATATGATATGTAGCATCATCACCTAATTCCACACTCATTCCTCCCTATTGCTCCTGAATTTTGTTGAATAGTCTCTTGTCATAAGTCATATTTATGTAGAAATTAGCTGAATAAATCACTTATTCAATGGAGATTAACCCGATTACACATCAATTTCGAATTGTATGCATAACACATAATCTCTTCTACGATTAATTGTCACATGCGGAAATAACAGAAGCAATCTCACATCAAATCAATCACACATTAACTCAGAATGTATGGGGAAAGCCTATAGCTGAAAACCCCGCAGCTATTGTGTATATTATAATGGAGAAATCAAGTAACCAATAAAGTAAAATACTCCTCACAAGTACTCAGTACTCTCTCATGAAGTTACTCACAATCTAGCTTGGTTTTGAACAAGTCTCGGGTTCAAAACACACCGCTAAATGCCTTGCCTCTATTGCGCAATCATGGCCTGTATATGAAGAGGTTCAAGGTTCGAATCCCCTTCCCTTGATTGCGTAATTGTCATGGACAATTCCTCCAAGTGTAATGCAAATCTCATGCAAAACAAATCTACCAAGTGATAGCTTTACTCACCCTTTCATCTACCTCTTCCACTGGTCTCCACTGAACTGATCATGCACTGTAGTGAACTGAAGTGTTCTTGAGTTGACTAATGAGTTAATATTTAGTAATTTAAATATTATTTAATTTACTCCACTCATATCTAGTTGATTAGTTAGTTAACTAATCCCAACTAGTTCAACTAAAACAAACAGAACACAACTCCACTACTTGTCCAGTTAACTCCTCCAAAACTCCTGCCACTGAAGTCTAACTGAAGCCAACCATGCAAGATGCCATCAAACCCTAGGAACCACGTGATTCCTTGTGTCAGTTGCATGAGCCACCTCCATGACTCAAACTGAAGTGCGCCAAGAGAGTAAACTGCTATTTATAGTCAAAATATTATTAAGGGTAAATAATATTTGACTTCCATATTTTTAGGAGATCGGTCTAAAAATAGCCTGGGTCCTAAAAAATAGGGTCTCATCTATTTTTACCGACATGTCGCATACTTCAAGAATCTCCAAGTAGAATTCCCAAATTATGCTCCGTATGTCTAAAAATAGACATAGTCTAAAAATAGACTTTGCGCCAGAATTTGCCTGCGGGCCCACTTAGTGAAGGCGACTTCATTTTACTAAGCTCCATCATCTTGCTGCATTCTCAACACTCCCTCTCAGCAAGATATGGATTATCTGCAATCCCTATCCTGCCTCTGTGGAATTCGAACTTGCTCCTGGTGAGCGCCTTCGTCGGGATGTCGGCATCCTGATCCTCCGTGGGAACATATGAAAGCATCATGATCCTCCGCTGAACACAATCTCTGATGTGATGGTACCTGATGTCGATATGTTTGGACCTATCATGAAATACTGGATTAGCCGAGAGCTTGATGCAGCTCTGGTTATCACAGTAGATCACTGTAGGCTCCAAATGCAACCTGAACAAACCTGTGAGGATCTTCCTCATCCAAATAGCCTCACATGCAGCCAAGCTTGCTGCCATGTACTCGGCCTCTGCTGAACTGAGTGCCACGGATCTCTGCTTCCTGCTGTACCAGGAAACTGCTGTCGACCCAATGCTGAAAACTCCTCCGGAAGTGCTCTTCCGGTCTGTTGGGCTCCCTGCCCAATCTGCATCAGTGAAACCAGAAAGCTTCACTCCATCCTCCTGTCTGTACCATAGACCATATCCCGATGTGCCTCTGATATAGCGCAATACATGCTTGCCCGCCTTCAAAAAGAGCTTGGTAGGCTTAACCATAGCTTGCGAAAGCTGGTTAACTGCATAGCATATATCGGGTCGAGTATTGACCAAATACATCAACGACCCCACCAACTGTCGATAGACAGTGGCATCCACTACCTCCTCCGAAGTAGCATCTCCCTTCCTCCAACCTCCAGGAAGAGGGGTATCAACAGGCTTGCAGCCTTGCATGTTGAACCTCTCCAGAATCTCCCGGGCATACTTGCCCTGAGAAACAAACAGTCCTCCACTGCGCTGCCAAATCTCCAATCCCAGGAAATAATGAAGGATGCCCAGGTCCTTCATCTCAAACTCTCATGCAAGATCATCCTTGCATGAAAGTATCAACTGCTCGTCGCCAGTCAAAATCAGATCATCTACATACAGTACGATGATCAACAGCTTCCCCTCCACCACAATCTGGTACAGGTTTGGATCCGCCTCACTCTTGGAGAATCCAAGCCCGGTGAAGTAGCTGTCTATCCGAGTGTACCAAGCACGAGGTGCTTGCCTCAGCCCGTACAGTGCTCTCTTGAGTCGGCACACATGCGACTCACTGCTGAAGATCTCAAAACCTTCAGGCTGCTCTATGTACACCTCTTCCTCAATAACTCCATTGAGGAACGCAGTCTTCACATCCATCTGATGAATGTGCCACCCCATCTGCGCTGAGAGAGCAAGGATCGTCCGTATGGAAGAGTACCTTGCGACGGGTGCAAAAGTCTCCTCATAGTCAATCCCCTCGATCTGTGAGAAGCCACGGGCGACAAATCTCGCCTTGTACTTCTCCACACTCCCGTCAGCCGCCTGCTTCACCTTGTAGATCCATCGCGAACCTACAACTGATTTCCCAACCGGTCTTGGGGCAATCTCCCATGCACTGTTCCTGATGATCGAATCATATTCTTCGATCATGGCATCAACCCATGCGGGTTCCTCCACAGCTTCCTCAAAAGAGGATGGCTCCGTCACAACACATTGACTCATAAGAGCCATGTATCCGATTGTCTTAGATCCGGTGGCTTGTCTCTGTCTGCTTGTTGTCTGCATGGGCAGTTCCTACAACCTTCTACGCATCAGGAACGATCGCTCGGCTTACACCGTGCGCATCGCCCTACGATGGTTGGCGTTGCACAGGTGGTTTCTTCCACCTCACGAACCTCCTCTTGTGGCTGATCCACATCCGGAGAAGCTCCTCTTGGAACCATGACTCCTCATGCATGCAGAGTGTAGCTCCCTCGACGAACAACTGCATGGCTTTCTCCTCTGAATTTTATATCACGTCGCACAGGTCTTGCGGACAATATTCACATACACTCGATGAATTTATAGAGGTGTATCGTGTACCCACAAATATTCCAACTTGACGGTTAAGGATCCGACTTCCTTCTCGCGTCCTTCGTCACATGCATGTCCACACGGAGATCAGAAAATCCGCAAATGGGAAATATCAGGGCCTCTTGCCAGAATAAGCCTCCTCCGGTGTACTCATGCCAACAACCTTGTGAGGACAACGGTTCTGCACATACACTACTGTATTGCATGCCTCAGCCCACAAGTGAAGGGGTAGGCCCTGATCATGCAACATCACCCGTGCAGCACCCACGATCGTTCTGTTCTTCCGCTCGCCCCGGATTACCAGCACATGGGTTGTGGGTCACGATAGACTTCTCTCAGTCATACCGTTTGCAGAGCTCCTTGGTCGGCGAGATGAATTCACCACCGTTATCACTCCTTAGAGCAATCACCTTCTTCCCCGACTCCTTCTCGACTAGTGCTTTAAACTCACATAACTTCGCGAATGTATCGCTCTTCTTCTGCATTAATAAGATCCAGCACTTTTGAGAGAAATCATCAACAAAGATCACATAATACTTGTGCTTTGCTGTCGAAGCAACTGAGAAAGGACCACACACGTTTGTGTGAACTCTCTCAAGGATCGTCGTGGCGCGACTATCCTTCTCGTGAAAGGTGGCTTTCACATACTTCCTAAAGTACACCCCTTGCACTGATATGACTTCACAAGGGTGCCCTTAGGAAGCCCAGTAGAAATCTGTTGCAGAATCTTAAAAGCTCCATGGTGAAGGTGGCCCACGTTTTCTCGCCATATAGTTCGCCTCATCCCCTCATCATCCGACTCACCACATCTCAACCTTACTTGTGACATGGGCTAACGCCGTCATCTGCACATAGCGATAAAGGTTCGAGTTCGAACCCACACCCCTTCCGGGTCTCTCCAGTTGTCTTACTGCGCAGGAAAGCTTTTCCTTCACTGAAGACCACATCATACCCCTTGTCTTCCAACATCGCCACAGAGATCAGATTCTTCATCAATCCTGGAACATGCAATACTTCCTTCAATACGAAGGGTTTACCAGACTCCCTCTCAAAGGAAATGGTACCGATACCGGTCGCACTGTATCTACCATCATCGCCCATCTCGATGTGCACTCCAAGATCTTTCTCATCCAGATCTGAAAACAGATCTTGATCTCCAGTCATGTGAAAAGACGCACCGCTGTCCAAGAACCACACCGATCCCATCACACTTGAAACCAAGCATGCAATCAGTGAAAAGTCAAGCTCGAACTGTGAAGCCAAAGCTTCTCCATCTGCAGATCTTCCCGCTAGCTTGTTCTTCTTCTTCTTTGGACAATTGGTAGCATAATGTCCGTGATCATGGCAGTGAAAACATTTCACTTTCGCCATATCCTGCTTCTTGCCCTTAGCTCCAGAATGAGAGGTTTTCTTGCCCTTCCCTTTCTTAGCTTTGGACACCAAAGCGCAGTTTTCTTCATCAGCTCCCTTTGATGAAGATCCATCTCGAGTAGTCCTCCTTATCTCCTCCTGCATGAGATCCGCCCAAAGGCGCTCCCATCCCGGCAGCTTCTCCCGACCATTGACACTATCTTGATATGAGTGCCAAGCCTTCGGAAGACCAAGGAGAGCCCGGTCGACCATGTCCTCGTCTTCGACAGTCACCCCCACACTTCCCAGCTCATCTCTGCACTGAGTGAACTTCGTGAGGTATTTGGCGATACTGTCGCCCTTCTCCATCTTGATGTTCCTGAGCTTATCTTTGAGCGCCAGCTTCCTTTGGTCACTCTTACTCTGAAATAGATCCGTCAAAGCTTTCCACATTAAATATGGAGTAGCCTTTCCATGCAGGCTGGATACAATATGATCCTTGACGCCCTCCAACAGGATCCTTCGACATTTCGCGGTCTTCTTTTGCCATGCATCGACCAGAGCTGCATCAGTGGGCTTTGGGACATCCGCATCCACGAACTCCTTCAGACCATTATCTTCTAACACTGCTTCCATTCGATCTTTCCATGCAATATAGTTCGAACTGCCTTCAAGAGCATATTCGAGTCGCAATCCATTGAAAGAAGACATCTTTCAACACCGGCACCAAGAAGAACAACCTTCTGCAAAATTCGAATTCCAAACTCCAAGCTCTATCGCTTCCGATCTATACTTGAAAAACAAATTATTTCCAAATCAGAGATTGACTGCAAAGGGCATTCACCAGATCTTTCACCTTACAAAGGATGAATATTCCGGAGGCTACCTGGCCCGCATGCAGACTCTGTCCGAGGAAATAAGTTTGCAATCACCGTAATAGACTTCGACAATTAATCTTGCTCCGATACCATGTAGAAATTAGCTGAATAAATCACTTATTCAATGGAGATTAACTCGATTACACATCAATTTCGAATTGTATGCATAACACATAATCTCTTCTACGATTAATTGTCACATGCGGAAATAACAGAAGCAATCTCACATCAAATCATTCACACATTAACTCAGAATATATGGGGAAAGCCTATAGCTGAAAACCCCGCAGCTATTGTGTATATTATAATGGAGAAATCATGTAACCAATAAAGTACAATACTCCTCACAAGTACTCAGTACTTTCTCATAAAGTCACACACAATCTAACTCAGTTTTGAACAAGTCTCGGGTTCAAAACTCACTGCTGACTGCCTTGCCTCTATTGCGCAATCATGGCCTGTATATGAAGAGGTTCAAGGTTCGAATCCCCTTGCCTTGACTGCGCAATTGTCATGGACAATTCCTCCAAGTGTAATGCAAAACTCATGCAAAACAATCTACCAACTGATAGCTTTACTCACCCTTTCATCTACCTCTTCCACTGGTCTCCACTGAACTGATCATGCACTGTAGTGAACTGAAGTGTTCTTGAGTTGACTAATGAGTTAATATTTAATAAATTAAATATTATTTAATTTACTCCACTCATATCTAGTTGATTAGTTAGTTAACTAATCCCAACTAGTTCAACTAAAACAAACAGAACACAACTCCACTATATGTCCCGTTAACTCCTCCAAAACTTCTGCCACTGAAGTCTAACTGAAGCCAACCATGCAAGATGCCATCAAACCCTAGGAACCACGTGATTCCTTGTGTCAGTTGCATGAGCCACCTCCATGACTCAAACTGAAGTGCGCCAAGAGAGTAAACTGCTGTTTATGGTCAAAGTATTATTAAGGGTAAATTATATTTGACTTCCATAGTTTTAGGAGATCGATTTTTAGGAGATCGATCTAAAAATAGTCGGGTCTATAAAATAGGGTCTATCTATTTTTACCGACATGTCGCATACTCCAAGAATCTCCAAGTAGAATTCCCAAATTATGCTCCGTATGTCTAAAAATAGACATAGTCTAAAAATAGACTTTGCGCCAGAATTTGCCTGCGGGCCCACTTAGTGAAGGCGACTTCATTTCACTAAGCTCCATCATCTTGCTGCATTCTCAACAATTTATTAATGCCCCACTATCCACATGCCACCCAACACTTGACATAGTGTTGGGAGATAAACAAGATACCGTTGAGAAGGCAGTATCAAGCTGGGATGCTAACTCATCCACTCTTCCTATGATGCCTACACTTTTTGCAACCTGTTTTTGCTGCTTGACCTTCCCTTCTTCAAAAATTGGCTGGCATAATGTCCCTTTTGGGCACACCTAAGGCTAAAATATTTCACATTACACAAATCCTCCTTCTTACCTTAGCTTTGTTCTCTTTTCTTATTGTTTTTGTGTCTTTATTTCCCTTCAACATCCTCTTGATGAGTGTAATATGCCAAATATATAAGTTTCTAACTATTCTGGGATATTATAAAATGTTTCGTTTATTTTTAATTCTTTTAATTTTGAAAATTTACAACAACAACAATTCTCACAAAATTGCAGAAATAATCGGAATAAGAAACATTGAAAATTTAGAGAAAATTGGAACAAATATTGGAAACTCAACTTTATTTTTATGATATAAGTGATTACAACAGAATTAGTTGAGATAGAACAAGAAGAAATGAAGCACCAGTTGACAATTTGAATGGTCCTGACTCCAATATCGTTGGAGCTTTGTGAAACTTTTAGATGAAGTTTCCTTAAGGAGTTATGGGTTTTGTCCAACACACATAATGGAAACCCAAGGGTTTTTGTCTTGGGGCTTGCAGAAGCTGGGAACTCATTTCTCCAAACCTCACTATAACATCTGAACAACTAAACTAAAATGTCCCAAATGGTGTCATCCTCCTTTTATTGGCTCGATAGATAGATCTCCAATCTTCTATATGTTATGAAACCAACTCCAAAAATAGAAGAAAAGAGAGATCAACGCCTTAGAAATAAGCCACTTCGAGGGGGAAACCTCCTTTACATTACATAAATGAACAATTCTTGGATGATACAAATGACAAAACCTCCTTACTATATATAGAAGTCCATGGGGTCACAATATAATCCTAGCCGACCTATAATGTAAGGGCACAATAATAACAATATGGGGGTTACAGGGGTACAACAATAACAATAAGGGGGCTACACTAACAATAATAAGGGACTACATTAGTAATATAGGGACCTAACATGCCCCTCTCCTTCAAAATAGTGTTGTCTTCAACGCTTGAGTAGCTTTGGATGCTTCTGTATAAAATTTTCATCCTCCCATGTAGAGTCTTCATTAGGTAAGTTCTTCCACTTGATGAGATACTCTGAAATTAAAGATATGGAACCCCTCCCTGTAATGGGGGGAGATCCAAAAGATGCCTGGATCAACGAGGTTTCGTTGGGACCGCTTGGGTGTTGACCAGGATAGGTTTTGGAAAACTTTGAGGGGATAGAGTCTAGGTCAAAGAAAAATTATGGCCACATACATAAAACAAAGCGAAAATAAATTTATTTTCCCTTTAACTTAATTTATGTGATCAATCAAGAAAAAATATGGTTTTTTTTTGTTTTGCGCATGATACTCAAAATCCTAGAAGACCTATGCATTCTCACACACTCAAAAGTAACTGGGCCTTAAAATATTTCTTTCGAGTGCTGGCACAACATCCCGTAAGAGCTGGCGATGCCCCCAGTCAACCGAAGAGAATCCACCAAGGTAAGGGTAGAGGGTCTGGCGCTTGCCTGCACTGTCACCTATAGGGTAAAGTATGCCCCAGTTTTTGGCCACTAAGAACCACCATCCCATGTGAGAATTCGAGTTTTGGGCTTCTTGTTAGTCAGATAACAGTACCGAGTATCAGCCGGGTCAGGTAGCCCCAACTGATACCGCACGCACTACACCTAAGCCTAACCCCCTCTGAATCGGGTCTTTGCCGCACTTAGGTTTTCTTTTCCATGGGCTGATAGGTGAATTTTCAAGCTCCCTTAATACACAACTTCTATGTTTCAATATGAAGTGTGATCAAGGCAGCTTATTGGATGCCTACACCCTTGATCCTAACTTAATCTATAAATTCTTTTGTGGCCCTTGTGGGGAGAATTTAGTGAGTTTGTTTAAGTTAGTTTTAGGTGGTTTTCTTTGCTTAGTGGGTGAGTGTGTGTGAGCATAAGGTGAACAAGCTCATAGTTTGAACATTTGGATATCGGTGATCCTTTACAAAAATCCCCTAGTTAAACTAAGTTATCTTGTTCCTGGCTCAAAATGGAAAACATGTGCGGATAATGGGGCGCTTTCAAATCTTCCTAGTTAATCTATGTGACTAACTAAAGGGAGATGGCGAATCACAAAAATAGAGTGTTCATATGCTTGCCTAGGATCACCGAAGGGTGCAAAGGCAGTAGAGATTGCTTGCTCTAATCGATGATTCAATTCTAGTCCCGCAATTTCCTAAATGAAAAAAATGAATTAAGCTAAACAATTTCTACACTAGCTTATGCATGTGTGGTCTTGGGCCACTTACTTGGACTAGTTAATCTAAGTGTGAATATTTTTTTTTTGCAAAACATAAATTGTTTGGAATGCAATGGTTAATTTTCCCCCTACTTAAATTATGTGAAGATTTTTGAAAAAAATCAACTTAGAGATAAACTAACTCTATGCCTACAGAAAGCAGCAAAAAGTGAATACTCAGAAGTTGTGGGGTATAAACACAAGTGATGGCAGATACATTAGGGGCTGCCTAGCACACTACAAGCATAAAAATGTAGAATATAGGGAGAAAAATCTCGTTCTACCATTTGCGCATAAAAATCCTTGACATGTGCACCTTCCTACGTGCAAGTCAGAGCTAAAAACGCGCCTACGCGTCTGTGAGGAAAAACCATGGGCAAAAATCCTGCAAGTAAAAAAAATTAGGAGTTGCCTTCTTCAGTCTGTCACTCCAGTGAATCTAGGGACTGTAAGATGGATCAGAGGACTGTCAGCTCCACTCTAGCATAGACAAAGGGTCTCCTGCAAAAGATGGCACAACCACATAAACTTGGAACACGTTAGTGGAGTCGCCAATCCTTTTGTGGTGGATTTTTCGCACGGGTGTACGAAATCATACCAGTTTAAAGAGTGTGTTATACTCTTTAAGCTATTGGTAATAGGAAGAAAGTGGTGGAGCTCAAAAGCACACAATTCAGTAGAAAAAGTATGCAAAAGTATGCTCAAGTTAAACTAAAACTAAAACACAAATATACAGAAGCTATAAATAGAGTCAAACGATAATAATGCAAATGATGAATCAAAGGCCTCTTCTTATTAAACGTTTGAGATGGAGAAGAAATTTTACCCACTTTCCAAAGGGCCCCTAGGCAATGGCTCTAGGTCTTGATGCAAGGATGTTGCCTTCCAAGCTCTACCTCTGATGTAGTCTCCCTCTCTCTCTGCCGTGGTGGACTAGGATGTTGGGTGGCCAAAAATCAAGTCCTCTTCAGCTCCAGCTCCGGGTCACACACTACTGGTGTTGCTTGGGCAACTTTGGCCAGCATAACAATGTGATCACCTTTTCTTCATCTCTTCGTGGCTTTATATAGGGGAGTTTCAAATCCTCCTTCCCTCCCTTGGTACATGATGGATGGTGACCCAAGGGAGAGGTATGATTCCATTGTGTGCTCACATAGTGTCTAAGGAGGCGCTGGTGGCTATCCTTAGGCGGCTTCATATAAGGAGTAACTATCCTTTGCTTTATGTGGTCCCGAAAAGCAACATTTTTCCATTTCCAAGAATGCGCACTTATCGGGAAAAAAGGCGCACATAAGGTGCTCTTCTCGAAGGATTAAGCGCGCATTTTAGCATTTAAGACTAGTTCAAATCTGATTTTCTCAAAACCTTAGAGATTTTAAATACTTCTTGATTCCATAATGTGTTCATGCCCTGTAAATCCTCAGGCTTGACATTAATTGATGTCATCTTCTGTTGTACGATTTTCTAGTGTTAACAGCACTGATCACAGCGCCTATGGAAAAGCTACTTAAGAAGGATGTTTCATTCTTTTGGGATGATAAGTGTCATAAGAGCTTTGAGCTACTCAAGGAAAATATGGTCTCTGCACCTATCCTTATTTTTCCTGATTAGGCGAAGGTATTTCATGTTCACGTTGATGCTTCCGGAATCGCCCTAGGAGTAGTCCTTACACAACCTGGAGATGGAGACATTGATCACCCAGTTGCATTTGCTAGTCGAAAACTCTCGGGTGCGGAGCGCAACTATGCCACCATGGAGCGGGAAGGATTGTTCATGATTTATGCATTACAAAGTATCGGCACTATCTGTTATGGGGACACTTCAAAATGTTTACAGATCATTCGGCTTTGAAGTAACTAGTGAATAAGCCTGTGTTGGGGGGGTAAATCTACCGATGGCTTCTGTTGTTCTAGGAATACGACTTTGAAATAATTGTCAAACCAGGAAATTTGAACGCTGGGCCAGATCACTTGTCCATAATTGAGAGTGACGAGGAACTGACCAACCTGGAAGAAGGATTGCTTAACGCGTAGCTATTTTCTATTAAGGTAGTTGATGTGCACTTCGCTAACATCATTCAGTTCCTGACTACACGTATGGCACCTGTGGAGTATTCAGTGCAACATAAGAAAGAGTTGGTAGCCTGCACTGTGGATTTTGCCATCATCGCAGGACATCTATATAAGATGGGAGTAGATGAAGTGTTGCGCAGGTACGTCCTAGAGCATGAACGACATGATATTTTGGGGAAGCCCATGACGGGGTAGCAGGTGGTCACTACCCAGGGAAAGCAACGACGCAGAAGATCTTAAGAGCTATATTATGGTGGTTCACCCTGCATAGTGACCCTCATGAGTATTTTAAGGCCTGCAATACATGCCAATGAACCGGACGACCGTCCCAAAGAGACAAAATGCTACTTCAACCGCAAATGGCCCTGCAGGCTTGTGACAAATGGGCTGTCGATTTTGTGGGACCTATCAATCCTACCAGAAAGAAGATAGGTGTGTGTTACATTATCACTGCCACTGACTATGTAACCAGCTGGGTTGAAGCACAGGCGGTGAAGGATTGCACTGTAGATACCGCTGCGCACTTCATCTTTGAGAAGATTCTGACCATATTCGGATGTCCAAAAATCCTAATGAGTGATAGAGGTACACACTTTATCAATGAAACAATATAGGCCTTAACGGAATAATTCCGGATCCATCATGCCAAAAGCACTCCACATCATCCTCAGGCGAACGGAGTGGTTGAAGCCTTCAAAGTCTTGGAAAATGCACTAAATAAGGTCTGTAACACCGATCGCAGCGACTGGGACGTGTACATCCCGTCTGTTATATGGGTTTACATAACCACCTATAAGAAGCTGACATGGAAAACACTGTTTCGAATGGTCTATGGCAAGGAGGCAATTATGCCCATGGAATATATTGTTCCTAGCCTACTCATCGCATCCTTCACAAATATGGCGGAGCCTGATCATGGAGGAGCGTTTAGCGCAGCTTGTGGCTTTGGAGGAAGACTGTTTCATTGATAACTTTCATCAGCAGGTTCAGAAGGCACGGGATAAGGCATGGCATGACCGACATATTCGACAAAAGTCCTTTGCAGAGGGTGACTTAGTGCTACTTTACGATATCTAGTTTGCAAAACACCCAGGGAAGTTCCGACAGCACTGGCTTGGGCCCTATACAGTTATAGAAATCAAGGATGGTAGAGCTGTTCGATTAGCTACCCTGCATGGTTATATGCTACCCGGCTATATGAATGGCAGTCGGCTCAAACCATATCAAATCAAATGACTATATGGCGGGAGTAGTTGTATGAAGTGGGATAGACCCACCAAGGAAGGTAAGCACAGGTCTGTGTAGGTAAGTAGGTAAGTCAAGCAGGTCTGCGTTCCCAGCTTATTGAGTTTGCACTAAGCAGATCTATTCGCAGTGTTATGTAGTATAACAGAGCTATTATCATACATAGATCTAGTAAATACCTTCGCATCCACGTGTGTAATACCAATTTATCAGCACAGAACACTATAATCACAGTAATTAACAAATCACAAATACATATACCATAAACATAGATACTTTCACAGTTCGTAGCTATTAAGCAGATACTTTCACAACTTAATCATATAGCCCAGTTTCGCATCAGTCATAACAAAACATATCCAAATAGCATCAGATGTCCAACAGTACTTCACATATATCTTAATACCAAATTCCACTTACAATCCCAAAATACTGCCTGCACACACAGCCAGCAAGGTCCGCACACAGCAGAACTGAGGATCTCCATGCACACAGCCAGCAGGAGTCCTTGCCCAACAACAGATCTAACAATTCGTGCTTAGAATCAATCTCAATTATTTCCTACCTTAAGACTCAAAAGGTTCATCTATTTATATCGATTTAGCCTACACATCCAATGGTCCGCAAACCGTGGTTTGCGGACTCTTGGTCTACCCTTGAACCATTACAATGCATTTGGGGCTTTGACCCACCCCAAAACCCCTGCGTTAGACTAAATAATACCAATACTATACAAAAATGGACAAAATTTGCAGCTTTAGGGGACCCTGTTCCGACAACTATATTTGGATGATCCCATTGTGTCATTTCAAGAAGACCTACAAATTAAGGATGATTTGGCAACAATAAAGGTAGTTTATGATAAAATTGATGAAGAATATGGAAAGGTTCTTGTTGTTTTAGAATTAAAAGTCACCCTTGCTTACTGGTTGATTATTAGGAATTGAGCATGGAACAAGATTTCATTATTCACTAGTTTTTCATTCAATGATTATATTGGCTTGTCGAAGCTTTATTTGGCTTGTTGATGCTTCATCGCACATGCACTCTGTTTGTCTTCTAAGTTAACTTACAGTAAATGAGTTTTAATAACATGTGAGGTTAGGTACTTTTATTGTTCACTGCTTTATGGAATTTTCATATTAAAATAAGTGACTTGTTCAAGGTTTCATTATTCACTTATTTGTCATTTAATTAAAAAATCACTTGATGCTTGTTGATGCTTTATCATCTCATTAGCAACTCACTTGATGCTTGTTGATTTCATTATTAACTCGTTTGTCATTTAATTATTCTCTTGGATTGTTGATGCATTATTTGGCTTGTTGATTCTTCACCGCACATGCACTATGTTTGTCTTCTAAGATAACTTACAGTAAATGAGGTTTCATATGAGGTGTGAGGTTAGGTAATTCTACTGTTCACTTTTTCATGGAATTTTCATATTAAAACAAGTTCAATTCAAGATTTCATTATTCACTCATTTGTCATTTAATTAATAACTCAGTTATAAATGTGTTGTTAATCATTTGGTGTGTAGAGGCATAACAAAAGTTGTTATTTTCATTCTCATGTAATATTTTTCCATTATAATATACTATGGATGTTCCTTATATGATTGATTTTGGTTACAATGTCGCATATAGTATGAAATAAAAAAATCTAGGTTGTAAGCCAAAATCTTCCTGTGACAATAAAAAGAGACAGTCCATCCAAAATCCACATCATAATGTGGTTACAACCAAAAACATATGACACCCCTATTTTTTTATGGCCTTGAGAATCTTCAATGCCAAAACTCCATGAGTTTCTTGCTTGAGCCAAGTAGGTTGACCTACCTAAAAATGGTTGATGAGGATATGGTGGATTGCTACCATATGATTGAGTCCAATTTTCCCCTTCCAACCATGGTGGGATTGAGTACCCATACCTCACACTTGCACCACTAACCCCTGCATTAAGTGGAGGTGTGTGATGAGCATGCATAGAATTGACACTTGCTATGGTAGGAATAAAAAAAGTGGGTAAAACCCCATTTTGATAACGAGGCACTTGAATGTTAAGAGGTCTTGGAATAATGGTGATTTATTTGCAATATTGTCCAATGTGTTTGACATAATCCTAGTTTCATCAGCTATTCTTGCATCACTGTCAACCATATCGGTCATCCCTTGTTCCTTTTCAAGCATTTTTTCAGCCTTTCTTTCTTCCTTTTTCTATCTTGCCATTCGTTTTTTATGGTCCTTCTCTTGCCTTAGTTTCTCTCTTTCAAGCCTTTCATTTACTCGACGTTGTGAATAAACAATCATTGTTGCCTTCTTCTCTTTGGATAAATACCTTTTTTTTTCTTTTTTTCCTTTTTTAATTCCTAAATTTCAATTTTTTTTTTTTTAAGATTCAACTAATAGGTTAATATAGCCTTCTAAGGTGAGTAACTGTGAATTTCGACCCAAACACAGACTACCTAGTGTTCCTTGCTTTTTTTTTCATTGACACTGTCTCTACTAGTAGCTTTAGGAACTGACCAAGTAACTTCTCCACCCCCTGCCCCCAACCTGCATGTCATTGCTTGGCACTTGCCTTTCAATATCTGAGACAACTGATTGAATTGTATTTTTATCTTCATCTGATTCCTCATTATGTGCTTCATCTTCTTCCATTGATCTGTTGTCCACAAAAAAGTGAACAATTTCATTCTTCAAATTTGTTGGTTGGGAAGGAATGTCCTTGATTTATTCATTAGTTCTTGAAACACTAAATTCCTTTAAATTAATCATGGTTTCTTACAGCCATAATGATGGGGTTACTTGGCTTGGAAATATCAATTGGTTATTTTTGCTTCCTATTGCAATATCAACAATGTCATTTTCAACTGCATGTTCAACAATGTCATTAACAATATCAACAGCAAAAGTTCCATCTGCTTCAATTGGTAGAACAACCTCCATGTTACTGTCAATTGGTTCATGATTATACTGTATTTCACATACATGTTCATCATCATCACCATATAATTTTCCTTGAGAGAGGGAAATCATATCACCAGCTGCAACCACATCATCATATTCATCTACTTCTTCTTGCACTTCAAAAAAGTATTTCAACATGCCCTTATTCTTAACCATCCACATGAAACACATGGCTACAACCAATATCATTCACAAGAGAATCATAATTCAGTGGCCAGATTCCAGTCCTCCTAAATCCAACCTTGATATTTGATGGTGTCAGAGCCCTTTTAAACACTTTACTTAAAATATCTGCTAGCTCGAACCTTTTCACCTCAACCCCTGGATTATTTTCCATCCATGTAGAATGCTCTAACCTGAAATAGTTCTTTAATGGGCCAAGCACATTGACATCAAGGGGTTGCAATCTGTGAGTTGTATGATTGAGCAATGTTAACCAGTCGATGCCTAAATTATTTGTTTCCTCAATTGTTTGTACAACAATGTGGCTGTCATGGCCATCTAATATCAATAGGTGTATGTTATTAGTTGAGACACCACCTACTACATATGTAGCAAAGTGACAAAGCCAATATAAAAAAATTCTTTAGTCATCCATGCATGCACATGGTTCACATTTTTGTATATATTTTTTCAGTTGATATTTACCTTTGAATAGATATAATCTTGGGATTGAAGCACCAATTGCATTAACACGACATATAATAGATATCCACTCCCTCCTCTTAGGAAAAATATTTGGCACGTTTCTGCTCCCTCTCTTGGAAATTACCCGCATGTCACAATTCCTTCCTACCTGTAAACTTGTTTCATCATAGTTCCATATATGGTTTGCACCATAAGAATGTTTATCGTATGCACTAGAAAGAGTGTCATAGAACTTACATACAACTACATGGCGCAAATTTAATTCTATGTCTTTGTCAAGTCGGTTGTACACAATGCAAGGTATTGATGCCTTTTTTAAACCCAAACCACCATTATTTACCAAGAAACCCATTGGCCTCCCTTGACAGATTTGAGAAACTGTGGATTTGAGTTGTATCAACTCTATCCCATATCTCAATTGGGCCATCTCTTTACACCACTCAACCACCTCGACATTCTCCTCTTCATCCATAACTGTAAGAGGCCATATACGTATTGTATGGTGAGCACATTTATCCAATAATGTATTGATGAGGGATGAGTACCATGTTTTTTTTGCAGATGCCCGAAATGAATATCCATTAAACTCTATGTCATCAATTGTAGCTAACATGTCTTCTTTTTTCCAACCTCTTATAGCGGTGATATTTTTAGTTGAACTTGCCCATTGGACTGTGGATGACAATGACTTTGTGGTTGATGGTGTGACAACAACAAATTCAGTCGATGGTCATACTGAACAACAATGTTGGGAGCATTGTTGAAATTCACATCACTTGTCATGTCCTCATTTGATGAAGGGAATTACAGTTGGGCACCCCTGGTGACTCTCCTTCCACTTCTCCTTGTATGAGCAACATAACTAACTATTTCCATAGATGAAACTACTTGCAAAATTATTGCATTGATTTAGTTAAGAATAATTGAAAAGTGTGCTTTCATACAAGCCAATAGTATTTATGCTTTATTACATGTAATTATCAACATGTATGTCAGTAGCAGCTTAACATATTTTCATACGTATGCCTTTTTGACATTATCCTTGAAAAATCAAATCTACAGAAGGAATTTGTTTTATGCCTTCAAATATATCAGTGATTGTTGTTTTGATAACTTATTTTTACACTTAAAATACCATGATTGTATTTGTACTTGGAAAACTAATTCCAGTGTGTTGAAATTGACCTAGAATTAGCTGTATGTATTCAATTATATCAATATATGTTTTGGATAAAATGTTTTATGTGTTATAGAAGGAATTTAAACTAAAAAAATTGATATTTCTGGTTAAGATGTTGATCTGGTTTAGTTATTTTTTATAAACTTTTATTTGACTTAAATTATTTATCCTCACGTTTGTCAATTTTTTTATTCCTAATCATCAAAATATATAGGCATGAAGGACGTGATGTTGATATGGTCTAGTTATTAGTTATAAAATTTTGTTTGAATTAAATTGTTTAGCCTCATGTTTGTCAATATTGTTATTCCTAATCATCAAAATCTACAGGAATGAAGGAAGATGTAGGCTTTCCTTGCTAAAGGAATTTTACAAATCAATAGAAGCTCTTTAGGGAATGGTTTTGAGTTTTTCAATACTATTATTCCTATAGGTAACACTCTTGACGCATGAAAAAAGCTCTAGGAGGAATTTCAACTAAAAAAAGTGACACCTGGTTCCTTTTTTGGTTAAGATGTTGATCTAGTCTAGTTATTGTTATTTTAATTAAATTTTTTAGCCTCAGGTTTTCATTATTGTTATTCCTGATCATCACAATCTCTAGGAATGAAGGAATTTGTAGGCTTGCCTTGCTAAAGGAATTTAGAAACTCAATAGAATCTCTAGGCTTGCCTTGGTAATGTTTAGTGATTCTCATATTGTGGGAATGGTTTTGAGTTTGTCAAATTTATTGTGGGAATGGTTATGATTTTATCAAATTTATTGTGGGAATGGTTTTGAGTTTTTCAATACTATTATTCCTATAGATAATATGTTGATCTAGTCTACTTACTATTTTTTTCATTAAATTATTTAGCCTCATGTTTTTCATTATTGTTAATCCTAATCATCACAATATCCAGCCATGAAGGAAGTTATATGCTTGCCTTGCTAAAGGAATTTTGATTAGAGGTTCGGTATTTTAGCTCAAAATGACAGTTCCCAGAATTGAATGAAACCAAAACGAAAATGACCGACCTATTGGAAGGAATCCAACGCAACTCATTTCGTTGAAAACCAAGTTTGTATGAAGGAGTTATGGTATGTTGATTTTCGTTTAGAACAAACAAATGTTTATTAAAAAATTGTAGAACAGGTGTTGTAGGTGAGACTGAGAAGGATCAAATTGAGAACATCGTGCAAAGGTGTTGTAGGAATTTACACAATAAGTTCCTTAGGTCAAAAACCAAAGGTCACCACTCACAAATAGATCACAAATCAGCACACCAATATGTCATGTGGTTAAAACCCTCGAAGAGGGAAATAGTCCACGGCCTAAGCCAACGCGGCCACTTTAGGAAATTTATTAATATAAAAAGAAAGTTTACATATGTTTCTCTCATAAACGATTACTAGAAAAATGACCCTCCATGCTCTTTATATAGAGATCATGGACCAATCAGGTCTTAAGCCATGGATCAAGTGTCATTAATACTAAGGAGAGAGTGAATCGTTGGATCACTACAAATCGTGACCGTCGGATTATAAGTTAAAAATGTACATAGTAAAGAAACACACTTTACCTAACTCTATACTAGACCAAGATATACTTAACTATTTCCTATGTATCGGAATATCCTAATATCTCCCCTTAAGAACAACTTGGGATAGGATTGAAGGATTTACAAAGGTGACACAAAATGAGCCTATTTCTTATGTGTCGAAATATCCTAACATCCCCTCTTAAGAACAACTTGGGATAGGGTTGAAGGATTTACAAAGGTGATACAATAGGAGAAGGAAGGAGACATTAGAGCCTATCCCCCCTTTATGATAACTTTCCTGAACTCCAAGCATGGATCGAAGTTTGGTCTTCGCTTCTGTGAGAGCATTTGTAAAGATATCGGCTACTTGATCATTGGTTGGACAATACTGCACTTCAAGAACATGATCATGAATCAGCTTTCCGATGAAGTGTATGTGGAGCTCAATGTGTTTCATACACTGATGTTGAACTGGATCTTTACAGAGCTAAATGGCACTTTGATTATCACACCAAAGTGTAGTTGGATGTTGTTAATGAAGACCAAATTTAGACAGGTTCTAACGAAGCCACATGGCTTCCTTGCTGGCTTCAATGACACCACGATACTCTGCTTCTACCGAAGAAAGAGAGATGACACTTTGATTCTTACAATACCAAGTAATAGGTCCTGAACCAAGAGTGAATACATATCCTGCAGTAGACTTTTGATCATTAGGCTCACCAACCCAACCAAAATTAGTGAAACCAATCAACAATGCAGATGCTCCTGTACTGTAATGAATCCCAAACTGAACTGTACCTCAAATATATCGAAGTATTCTTTTAGCTGCTTTCTAGTGACTTTCATGAGGTTGGTTCATAAATTGAGCAACAAGACCAATGGAAAAGGAAATTTTAGGATGGGCATGGGTTAGATACAAAAGTTTACCAACAAGTTGACGGTATAAGGTAGCATCAACTTCAGGGGTAGTACAAGTGACTGAAAGCTTGATTCCAAACTGAAAGGGAAAAGGGGCTGGCTTACAATCTTCCATGTGAAAGTAGTGTAGAATATCACATGAATACTTGGACTGAGAAAGGGTAATACCTTCTTTGGATTGCAAGACTTGAAGACCAAGGAAATAATGCAAGTGTCCTAATTTTGTCATTTCAATCTTCTTTTTGAGGCTAGACTTCACATGGTTTATATTGTTGGGATCACTACCAGTAAGGATAAGATCATCAACATAAAGAACAAGGATGGTGAAGGACTTACCCACTTTCTTGGTGTAGACAATGTTGTTAGAATGACATCTAGAAAAGCCATTATCTAATAGAAATCTATCCATTTTGGCATACCAAGCCTGAGGAGCTTGTTTTAAACCATAAAGAGACTTCCTAAGGTGACAAACAAGGCTAGAGTCATTTTGGATAAATCCAGGGGGTTTTTCCATGTAGATTTATTCATGCAAATCTCCATGTAAGAAGGCGGATTTAACATACATCTGATGGAATTCCCATTTAAAGGAGGAAACAAGGAGGATAGAATTCATTTTGGCAACAGGGGAGAAGGTTTCAGTATATTGAATGCCTTCAACTTGTGAAAATCCTTTAGCAACAAGACGAGCTTTATGTCTATCCACTTTTCTATCTGGTCCAAACTTTGTTTTGTAAACCCATCTGCATCTAAAAAGTTTTCTTCCTTTTAGAAGAGGAATAAGATCCCAAGTATCATTTGCTAATAAGGAATGATATTCTTCATTCATAGATTCATCCCAATATGGATGACTAGAAGCTTCTTCAAAGGTGTCTAAATCAGGTTTTTCTGGAACTTGAGCCAATAAGGAAGAGGTTATTTCGAACTGAGAACATGTACGTCATTGATCTGCAAGGTCACCTACAAGAGAACCTGCTACATCCTCAGTAGAACGAACCCATCTTGGAAGCTATGGAGCAGAAGTAATATCTTCAAGAGGTGGAGGAGGATTGTCATAATCTGAACTAGAAGGAAGGCTATCAAAAATAGAATAGATATAGAGAGGTGGCACATATGTCGAATCACGCTCGCAGGCCAAAGGTGGCACACCCGCCAAACTAGGCTCGTCGGCTGATGTATTTTCATCAAATTTTACATCTCTTCTAATGATTATATTTTGGATTTTGGTTGAAGAAGTCTATATTCTTTGACATCTTTAGAATATCCAACAAAAATTCATATTTCACTCTTAGGTTCTAAGGCTTTATGTTTCACATCTAGAATATGGGCCCAAGCATCACTTCCAAAAACGCGAAAGTGACTTACATCTGGTTTGATTGAGCTCCAGGCTTCTTCTGGAATTACATTCCTTAAAACCTTAGTAGGAGTGCGATTTACTATGTAATTTGCACAGTTATTTGCTTCTGCCCAAAAATTGAAACTAAGTCCTTTAGATTGAAGCATACAATTAGCCATTTCTTTTAAGGTGCGATTCTTCCTTTCGGCTACACTAGTTTTTTGTGGAGTATATGGAACAGTATGTTGCAATTGAATTCCATGCTCAGTGCAAAAGTTGATAAATTTTTTGTTACATATTCTCCTCCATTATCTAATCTTAACTTAAGAATTTGATGTCAAGATTGTTTCTCAACAAAGGCCTGAAAGGCCAAGAACATGTTAAAAACTTCACTCTTGAGTTTTAAAAAGTATACCCAAGTGCGTCTGGAAAAATCATCAATGAAAGTTAAGAAGTGCTTGCAACTAGAGAAAGAGACGACAGGAAGTGGACCACATAAATCACTGTGCACAAGCTGCAAAGGGTCTGAAGCGTGCCAAGAGGCACATTTGTCAAAACTATCCTGATGATGTTTTCTGTGTACACATCTAGAGAAAACACCATCTCGGCAAGATACCATAAGAAGACCTGTCACCATATTTTCTTTACATAGAGTTTGAAGAGAGCGATAGTTTAAGTGACCAAATCTCTCATGACAAAGTTTTCTCACTTCATCGTTATGAGCAACAAAAACGGAGGGAAGACATGATGAACCAAAGTTTTCAAACTTATACAACCTTGTGGAATCATCAGCAATGGCAGTAGCTAAAATATGTCTAGGATCTTTGAGGTCCTTGATTACAACATCATGAGGTGAGAATTCTACTATTTTCCTTTCACCTGAATGAGTTATCTGATAAACAGATAGAAGGTTGCATAACAAGGTAGTAACACATAGTACATCATTAAACTTACCATTATCTAGATGAATGGTTCCAGATCCTACAACACTAAGAGATCAACAATCACCAACATAAATATGTTTGGTGTTACAATCATTTAAAGAAGAAAACATGGCTTTATTTTTGGCCATGTGGTAAGAAACTCCAAAATCAATGAGCCACTCATGAGAACGAGAAGAATAAGATACATTTAATGCATAACCATATGCTTGACAACCATAAGCAGAAAGTCTCATTCCTAAAGATGAAGTTGAAGAGGTCTCCAAATTGATGTGGTTCTTCTTCATTGTTGCTTCCAAGGCTTCCATCTTTTTTAAACATTTGGAATCTACATGGCCATCATGATTAAAAAAATTTCAATGTTTATTTGTTTTCTTCCCTTTGTTTTTAGTTTCCTTATTAGTTTGATGAGTTGCTTTTTTAGTTTGTGGCTGAAATTTCTTAGGACCCTTTTTTGGTTTAGGACCAGACTTTTTAGGATACTGCTTCTTGGGATTCTTTTGATATGGTTCTTGTTGGGATGCTAAGGCTTTCTTAGAAGCATTTCCAGAAGTGATAAGACCAAGGTGTAGGAGTTTTTCTTGTTCTCTTACCAAAGAATCGCAAAAGGCATCAAAAGAGGGGTTCTTGTAGGCTATTCCTTGAGAAATGAGGGCTTCTCTAGTGGAATGGAAGGTGGAAACAAATACAAAGTATGCAGGGCCAAGCTTAGCAAGAATGGAATAGATGAGGCTATCATCTTCCTTTTTGAACTTACAACCTTATAAAAGAAGTCTAACGGTCTTGAATTTGGACAAAATGAAGTCGAAGGGTCTATTTCCTATGTGTCGAAATATCCTAATAGGTGTTTGCAAAGGTCGTGGAATTGGTTCAATCTTAGGTTTTTCTTTCAACAACTATCTTTCAACAAGAATAGGAATGAAAAATCTGCTTTAGTAGACATGGATTAGTATGGCTTGCGCTTGCAGACTGGTAAATGTAAGTGATGTAGAAGAGAAATTCTGACATTCTAAATTAGTTAGTTGTTAGATGCTAAAATAACCATTGAAATCAAGTCAGATATGGTTAGTCTAAAGCTCGTTCGATTCAAGATCCATTACCTTATTGGATTACATTGGGTAAATTTTGTGTGGAATTGGTGTTTAGAAGTATGTTTATAAAGTTGTATACAGGATGTATAGAAGCAGAATGTTTACCATTAAACATGGATAGTGCTACAACAAGTGGTAAATGATCTGGATCTCTTGTGGACAGGAGGAAAAAAAGTGTATTTTTTCGAAGGCAGAAACCACGATTTCTTCCAAAAATTCCAGATATTTATGAACAAGAGCGATGGACGGTTGAGATTATATTGCAGAAATTAAGAGGAAGATGAATGATCAATATCGAATCACAGGATTACTGTGGAAGATGGATGGTTGTGAAGAATATCGCATTCAGTCATGAAAAGTTTCATCGCATATCGCACTTAGCCATAAATATTTCGTCGCATATCGCATTCGGTGAAAGGAGCCTTGGGAATGCGATGAGGAGTCATGTGTTTACTTGTTATGATATTTGAGATGAGTGAGATTTACAATGAGCCGAGATTGCGATGAGCCGAGATTTGAGATGTCATATTTGCGAAGGAGTATTGCGAAGAGAATCTGCGATCTGCAAAAGTGACTGTGATGTGATCTGCAGAGATTTAAATGTGTTAAGCCGTGTATTAATACAATAATTTTTCGTTATGTGATGTTAATCCGAATTCAATGGTAAGTGCGAGTTAGCATTGAACATGCCTTAACCCCACTTAACTACATTCTTATCGATAATTAATCGCATACTTATCTTGGCGGAAGAGATGAAGGACCTGCCAAATGCGGAGAAGCTCCACATTTAGTGGAGTTAACTAGCGGACTTCTAGATTTAGTGGAGGAAAACTAGGGAAAATTGGTTTTTTCCATAAATGAGGCAATTTGCGACCAAATTGGGAGAAAGGATAGTCATTCTTAACACATTTTGATGTTTTTTAGCCATCGGAAAAAGTTTCAGAGGCATAAGAGGTCATCTACATAGGTTTTTGTTGCCGTGAATATTTTTTAAGCCCAGGGCCACCAGGAGGGAAGGCAATTCCCAGAGCATCTAGTAACCAAATTGAGTAAAAAAATAGTGGTTTCTAATAGATTTCAATGTTTTAAACTCATTGGAATAGGTTCCAAGAGAATTTGATGCATGTAAATAGAATTTTGAGCAAATTTGAGCTAATACAGAGGCCCAAACTATGGAGCTAGACCAAGGAGATGTAGCCTAGGAGGGGTGAAATCCTTCATCAAAACTTTGTTTTATTGTATCATTTTGTGTGGTTTGCTGTCATTTATGTTATTGTTGTTCATCACTTTGAATTCATGCTTTATGCTTTCAAAAACACTCATAAAATTCAGTTTTAATTCCTCTTTTGACACACATAAGCAACAAGGGAACCTACACATCAAGCATAAGATCAGTGAATAAGTTTTATATCTAAAAATGAAATTAGCACAAAAATAACTAACATTCAAATTCAGATCAAATTTAGCAGCTCAATAGAAGCTCCCGACTTGCCTTAGTAATGGTTAGTGATTCTCCTATTGTGGGAATGGTTCTAAGTATGTCAAATTTATTGTGGGAATGGCTCTGATTTTGTCAATATTGTTATTTCTATAGATAAGATGTTGATCTGGTCTAGTTAATGTTGTTTGTCATTAAAGTTTTTAGCCTCATGTTTGTCATTATTGCTAATCCTAATCATCACAATATCCAAACATGAAGGAAGTTGTAGGCTTTCCTTGTTAAATGAATTTAGCAACTCTATAGAAGCTCTAGGCTTGCCTTAGTAATGGTTAGTGATTCTCGTATTGTGGGAAAGGTTCTAAGTTTGTCAAATTTGTTGTGGGAGTGGTTCTGAGTTTGTCAAATTTATTGTGGGAATGGTTATGAGTTTTTCAATATTTCTATTCCTATAGATAAGGTGTTGATTTGGTCTAGTTACTATTGTTTTTCATTAAATTGTTTAGCCTCATGTTTGTCATTGTTGTTAATCCTAATAATCACAATCTCTAGGCATGAAGGAAGTTGTAGGCTTGCCTTGCTAAAGGAATTTAGCAATTCAATGAAAGCTTTAGGCTTGCCTTAGTAATGGTTAGTGATTCTCCTATTCTGGGAATGGTTCCGAGTTGTGGTGGTGCTGGAGATAGTCGAAAGAAGAGGCGAAGCACAGGCTCCGATGTCAGTTCCGTTAGGTTCGGCAATCTGTTTTGTGATTTATTTTACATTTTTCATCTCTGTACTGCATGGTGTTTCATGTCGAAATAATGATCCTTCTATAGGCCCCCTGAAATGCCCTTCTCAGTGTCTTGTGGGTACGTCCATCTGGCCTTGGTCGCCTTCAATTTCCCTCGGCCTGCCTCAATGTCGCGCTACCGGGGCCGTCCTCATCAGGGAGGGGGCAATTCCTCGCCAAGAAGGGAATCAACAGTGGAACGAGGGCAGTCACTCGTCCTCAGAAAATGTAGCCAGTAGGGACACAAAGGAGGATGTTGCAATCTCTCCTACCCGCTCTTCGAGACGAGTGTTAGCTCCAACCACCCTGGAATCTATTGTAGGCCAGTTAAAAAGTAGTCAACTTAATATCGACATCTTGAGGGACCAACATTATGAGGACAACAATGAATTGGTTGCCTACATCAACGATTTTCAACATGTCCAGAATGAAATCTTCGACAACTTGTAAAGCCTTCGGCGACAACACTAGCGCACCAACGACCACCTTCGCACTCTGGAGGCGAGGGTGGAACACATTGACTTCCACGTGCATGAACATGCATGGCTCTTTTTTGACCCTCTTGTCTTCCCGCCTAATCTGCCTCAAGAGGTTGTCTCTTGCTTTGGGTTTTGTTCAATATTGACTATGTATGATATGACTAATAGGCCACTTAGAAATAAATTCTAGCATCGGGTATCACTCTTTTCTTTTAGGCCCTATGCTCACCAAATCGATTTGGCATGAGAGAGAAGGGTCCTTGGAGATGAATTTTGTACTTAGTTTCCCTTTAATAATAATATGAAAGCTTGTTAATTGACCAAAAAAAATATTAATATTAAAGTTGTTTTTCATTAATATGCGTTTTTTATTTTTTCAATATAACTTCTTAATTATTATACCTCTGGGGCATGGTATTTAGCATTCAATTTTTCCTTTGATTGTTTATTAGTTAGTTTTCTTTTGACTCCCTATTATTTTGTCTTTGACCAAAAATTTATGTTGCTTATCCATAGTTTAACTTTAGGAATTCATTTTTTTGCTATTTTTTGTTATTATTTAAATTGATTTATTTGTAAGGTGATTGGTTGAGGTCTTATTATGGAGTATGTAGTAACTTCTATTTCTATTAGTTACTAATTTTTTGTTTCTTTTTGTTTTATTTGTTTCTTATTTTTGTTTCTTTTTTCTATTATTTTCATTTTCATGAATTATAGTTTTTTCTCCATATTTGCAATTTAAGATGAAAAATTTTAACCCAAAAATATAATTTAATTTTTTTTCAATAATTATCTTTTAGCTATATTATTATTTTTTTCTATGGATTTTTAAGATGACAAATTTTAAAGAGGAAAAAACTATATATATATATATAAGTTTAATTATTTTTTAATTTGACTTGTACTTTCTTTTTAGTCTTTTTCTATTTTTTTTCTCTAATTTCAATTCCAATTATATTAATCATTATCTTTTTTTCTTGTTTACTCATAGCTTTTAGAATCTTATGAGCATTTCTTTCCTAATTTTATTAAGAAATTTTTATTGATGTATAGTTATTAATGTTTAGGATCTGGTGAGTATTTTTTTCATATCTTTGTTGAATTTGTTTTATTTTCACATAGTTTTTATAATTTTTGCATCCAAGTATATCAAGAATTCAAGAAATTGATCTTATAACAAAAAATTGAATTCAAAGTATCAAGAATTCATTTTTTTTTAATCCTTTCATGTGTATGTGATTAATGTTTGTTGTTCTTGCAGGTCAAAGGATTTGAAAGTCAAGCCACTTATTACCAGGATCCCACTTTGAAGTTCCATTATCTACTTCAAGTAGTTGGAGATTGTTCCACATATATTGGGAGATTAGTCTTGGGAGGTTTCTCATCTTTTTCAATTCGTTAGTTAAACTCGTTTTATCTTCTTGCCTCAAACCAAACATAGAAGAGTCTCTCAGTTACCATGTTAATGTGTGAATGATGAGTCGGTGAGGGTGTCAAATTCATCCATTTTAATACTAAATCACAAATGATAGACAAAAGTATAATATTTAGAAAATATTTGAAAAGGGATAATAATATATTTTATTTATTTTAATAACTATTTTTTTATTTTTTATTTTTATTAGAAATTGTGTTTTGATATCCATTTATAGTTACTAGTGATTTTATTTATATAAT
>CM076571.1:779584069-779586569 GCA_034641835.2 Pinus albicaulis
AACAGGAATAGAATAAATATATGTGGTATCCCCCATATGGGAGATACGGATAGAAATAGTTATTATTTTTTATATCCATAAATTCGATTTCAGAGAATAGATTCCAATATCTAACATCTGGATATATGCATATGTTATTAATACATATATTCCCTGTTATCTTATCTAGGAGTAGGAGTACTGGTATAGAACTCGTTGTTATTTCGGACCCGGGTGGTCCAATCCAAGTTATCTAAATTTTCGTTACGTCGTAGAGGGCGGGTAACCAATTCGAGTACATCTCTCGCATTGGCAAATCCATGAATCTGGGCAAAAGTAAATTCAACTGACCATTTAGTACCAATTCCTCTCGCCCCTAACGGATTAGCATGAGCCATTCCGGTGATGGCTAAGTCGGGTTGTAGCTCGCGCATACGTCGTATCTGATTCGAATTGTCTGGTTTCTCCACAATTCGTGGTATTGGTATACACATTCTTATACATGTATCTTTTAAAAGTGCTAATTCGGCAGCTTGATACCGTTTATCCATATATGGAATACCAATTTCATAAACGATCATACCACATCTGATTAAGAATCTTGCTAGAGATATTTCTAGGAGATTATCTCCCATGAAAAAGACAGATTTTCCGCGTACCAAATCAAGAGAATCTTTTAAACTCTCCCATATCCGTTCCTCTCTTTCCTCCAGACTCTGGGCCTCAATACCAAATACAGGACAAATCCTTTCGATCGAAGCACGCGTTCCGTCCGGACCAATAGGAAAAGGAGCTACGATTAATTCGCATTTTTTTCGTCTTATCAAAGTTGTTGCTGTACGACTCAGAAATGGGTTAACCCCACAAACATAAACTCCATCACCCGGTGATGGAAGATCGGCATATCTCTGAGCGGGCAACCAACCTGATACCTTGATGAATTGGCGTCTTAATTCTGTATCAAGTTGAGAAACCAAATTCGAGGGTAAAGACCCAAAAATAACTAAGGGAGGATGATTTGCATATTCCACCAATTTCTTTTCCTTCAGAAGAGGAAAAGGGAATAATTTTGTTTTTGTTTTAGTTTCTTTTGATTCACCGATGGGGAATTCTTGTTCTGGACAACGATGTGCCATTACAGCTAACACGGTATCTTCCCCCTGAGTAAAAGCATAATCAAGTCCATTTGCTCTTGCCACTAGAATTGGTACTCCAATTTCATATTCCAATTTGGGTGCCATACCTTCCAAATCCATTTTTATTATTTCTGTAGTACAAGTGCCTATCCATATGATGACGCTGGGATCTCTATCTTTTCTTATCCAAATACAAAGCGTTTTCAATTCCTCATAATCGTTCAAATGGGCCGAGATATCTCCTTCTTCTAATTCTGCCATTGCATAGCGGGGTTCTGCAAAAATCATAACTCCAAGTGCATTTTGCAGAAAATAACCACATGTTTTTGTGCCCACTACCAAAAAGAAACTGTCTTCAATCTTTTGATACAACCAGGATACACAGCTAATAGGACAAAAAGTATGATAATTACCCGTTTCACATTCAAAAGTTATAGTTTCATCAATTTTGGTCGACATAATAGGGAGGGGAATAATAAATGGCTGAGGATAAATAAGAAAAAGAAATAATGAATAAAAAGAAAAATAAAAAGAAAGAATCCGATTGACAACAAATTGTGGATAAATTGTTGATTCTAAATCCTCGTAAACCCAAGGAAATTTTCCTGAATCTTTTTTTTCTGTCCCCCACCACCAATGGGATTTAGATAAAGATCAGAGAGTAAGCTGAATAATTCCCGATCTGGAATCTCTTTTGGGACAATACCTTCTGGTTGGGACAATATTTGATCTGCTATGCCTAGATAATAATTACACACATAGTTAAGGTATGGTTCAGATCCAACCATTTCAAATAAGGTTTTACCCTTTACTCTGGAATCTCGGATATCCTCAATAATAGGTAATACCTCTATTATGGGCATTAGACAGGCTTCTACATATTTATTGATAAGATCTCTTCTAGATGTACGATTTCCCACCAAGCCTGCTAATCGAAGTGGATGTGTACGAGCTTTTTCCCTTATAGAGGCAGTAATACGATTAGCTGCAAATAATGCATCGAATCCATTATCTGTAATTATTACACAATAATCTGCATAGTTCAATGGAGCTGCAAAACCTCCACAGACCACATCACCTAATACATAGAATAATATAATATCATATTCGTAAAATGCATTTAATTCTTTTAACAACTTTACAGTTTCTCCCACCACATATCCTCCACATCCGGCTCCTGCGGGTGGACCCCCTGCTTCCACACAATCCACCCCTCCATAACCCTTGTGAATTACATCTTCGGACCAAATATCCTCATAATGATAATCCTTGGATTGTAAAGTATCTATAATTGTAGGTATTAGAAATCCTGTAAGAGTAAAAGTACTATCGTGTTTGGGATCACACCCAATATGTAACACTTTTTGACCACGTCTCGCTAGAGC
>CM076571.1:779594069-779731379 GCA_034641835.2 Pinus albicaulis
GGGGCCATGAAATGACTTACCATAGCTATTTAAGGACCTTCCTAGTATACCCTTTTCCACTTCGTTCTAGTTCCACGTTCGAGGGCAAACTTATTTTTTGAAATAGGTTTTGAAATAATTTATATCTTGCAGTTCATTTCATTATATATATATATATATATAGAGTCGGATAAATTATTCGTGTGTTTAATTTAATTCATTATAAAATTATTAACCATTTAAATGTTATCAAAGTAACTAGTGTTTGTAAAACATGAATTTAAAACGTGGAGGATCCACCAAAACAATAAAGAGTTAAAGAGTTATTTAAGGAAGTAGAGAAATTGGTTGGATGGTCAAAAATAGCCAAAATTGTTGGAGTTAACACAGCGGAAACATTAAACAACTAACACACACAGCAGAAAACCAAACATAAAGACAACAGATTTTAACGTGGTTCACCCAACCAATCTGGGCTACGTCCACCTAACAGGGCATCGGCAATCTCATTAATCAACTGGAGAAAATACAATTGCAGAGTTTCTCATCTACCCAACTCTTCCTCACTACACATTCCTCATCATGCTCACTTGCCTCTACGGGCTTACATTTTATAGCTGTGAATGGCAACAAACTCATAAATTCTCTCACAACAAATATAGGATACATTAACTCCTCATCAGAAATTGATGGAGCCAATGTAGCAACAAATCCTATTGTTGTCACCTACATGAGATTTTTCTCTAAATCTAATTAAAAAATAAGAATAAAATCTCAACAGTCTCCACCATGACAACAATTAGTCTGATACCCTGTTTCATTATTATTTTTATCTTTTCTGCAAGCCAAGAGAAGCCAGACACCATCGTAGCTTCTCTAACAAAACTGGTTTTGTGAACATGTCTGCACAGTTTTCCTTTGTATGCACATTTTCAAGAGAGACTCCCCTTTCAGTGATAACCTGTCTTACAAAATGGTATTTGATAGGTATGTGCTTTGATTTACTATGATAGGCAGGATTTTTAGCCAAGTGAATTGCACTTTGACTATCACAAAATAACTTGATGTTGTCCTGCAACCTACCAAACTCACCAAACAAACCTTTCAACCAAACTGCTTCTTTGCAAGCATGTGAAGCAGCTATGTATTCTGCTTCTGTAGTGGATAAAGAAACAATGTTCTGTAGCTTTGACATCCAACTAATAGCTCCACCTGCAAGAGTAAAGACATAACTTGAAGTTGACCTTCTCTTATCCAAATCACCTGCAAAATCAGAGTCAACATATCCGCAAACAAATTCACTGCTCCTATTATAAGTGATACAGTAATCACTTGTGCCTCTCAGATACCGAAGCACCCATTTCACTGCTGACCAGTGTTCTTTTCCTGGATTTGCCATATACCTGCTGACAACCCCAACTGCATGTGAAATATCTGGTTGAGTACAAACCATCACATACATCAAACAACCTACTACATTGGCATATGGAATTCGAGACATATATTCCTTTTCTTCATTAGTGTTAGGACATAAACTTGAAGAAAGCTTAAAATGGGAAGCAAAAGGGACTGAAACAGGCTTCACATTGTTCATACCAAACCTCAAGAGTATCTTCTCAACATACTTTTTTTTTGATAGCCACAACTTACCATTGCTCATGTCTTTGAAAATCTCCATGCCCAAAATCTGTCTTGTTGCTCCTAGGTCTTTCATATCAAACGTCCTAGCGATCTGAGCCTTTAACCTGTTGATATATGTTATGCTTTTGCTTGCTAAAAGCATATCGTCAACATACAACACTAAGATAATGAACATGCCATTACTCAATTTCTTAAAGTAAACACAATGATCATATTCACTTCTTATATAATTTTGACTCATCATGAAAGAATCAAATTTCTTGTACCATTGTCGAGGCGAGTGCTTCAGACCATACAATGATTTCTAGAGCCTGCAGACAAATTTCTTGTTGTGATTTTGAACAAACCCTTCTGGTTGTTCCATGTAAATCTCCTCATCTAAATCTCCATGTAAAAATGCAGTTTTAACATCTAGTTGCTGTAATTCTAAATCAAGTAAAGCAACTAATGCTAACACAATCCAAATTGAAACAATTTTTACAACTGGTGAAAATATCTCATGAAAGCCAATGCCTACTTTCTGAGAAAAACCTTTCGCGACCAGCCTCGCTTTGTACCTGTCTTCTGTATCATCAACACCTTTCTTCAACTTGTAAACCCACTTACATCCCACAGTTTTCCTGTCTTTAGGAAGTTCCACCAGATCCCATGTGGCATTCTTGGCTAATGCCTTCATCTCATCCTTCATAGCCTCTTTCCACTTACCACTGTTAGAACCTTCTACAGCTTCTTGATAGCACAAAGGTTCATCATCGTTAGCAGTTAAAGCAACTGAAGTAACATAATCATCATACCTTCTAGGAAAACATCTGATTCTCGTAGACCTCCTTAAAGATGTTTCTGGTACTTCTCCAATTTGCTGATTATTGTCTGTAGGAACTTCTTCATGATCAGCATCTGAAACATGTTCATGATCTGCATCTGAAACTTGTTCATGATCTGAATCTGAAACTTGTTCATCTGGACTATCATCAGTATTTGAACTGGTTTCAAACTGAATGTGTTGAAGCTTAGATACATTATCTTGTTTCAATTTATCATCTACATATGGATTTTCAAGTGAGGATTCATTAAATTTAACATCTCTGTTAATGATGATCTTGTGAGTAGTAGGATCCCACAACCTGTATCCCTTAGTCCCATCACCATATCCAACAAAGATATATCTTTTTGATTTAGGATCTAATTTAGAACGTTGATGTTTCAGAACTAGAGCATATGCATCACAACCAAAAACTTTCAATTTAGAATAATCACATGGATAACCTTTCCATACCTCTTGAGGAATTTTGCATCCTATCACAGTTGATGGTGATCGATTTACCAAGTAACAAGTTGTAGAAACCGCTTCTGTCCACAATTCCTTCTGCAAATTGGCGTTACTAAGCATACTTCTTGCTCTCTCTAAGAGAGTCATGTTCAGGCGTTCAGCAACTCTGTTTTGCTGAGGAGTATATACAGTGGTTTTATGTCTTTCGATCCCAGCATCTTTGCAATAATTATCAAATTCCTTTGAAGTAAACTCACCACCATTTTCAGTTCTTAAACATTTAATGGTTCTTCTAGTGATGTTTTCAACTAATGCTCTAAACTGTTTGAAAACTGTGAATACATCAGACTTCTTCTTTAACATGTAGACCCAAACTTTTCTAGAGAAATCATCAATAAAAGATACAAAATATGATGATCCTCCATATGAGGTTATAGGAGATGGACCCCAAACATCAGAATGGATATAATCAAGGATTCCCTTACTGGTATGTTTTCCAGTTTTAAACTTCTACTTGCTTTGTTTCCCAAACAGACAATGTTTGCAGAAATCTAACTTAGAAGATTTTAAACTAGGAAGTAACTTACGATCAGATAAAATTTTTAATCTTCTTTTGCTCATATGGCCCAACCGTTGATGCCATAAACGAATAGAATTACTGTCGTTTTCAGATATTGTAGAAGCATGATTTGACTTTGTTCTTCCTTCTAATTGAAAAAAGATTTCCAACCTTCTTTGCTTTCATGACTAGTAAAATTCCTTTATAAACTTTCATTACTCCACCTTGAATAAAGGTTTTATATCCATTAGTGTATAGTACTCCTAATGAAATGAGGTTTTTTCTTAGTTCAGGTACATGCCTTACATCAGTTAGAATTTTATTTGTCCCATCAAACATTTTAATCTGGACGCTTCCAATTCCAACAATATTACATGAGGCATCATTTCCCATATACACAACTCCATCATTGATTGATTTATAAGTTTTAAACCACTCTCTATGAATGCACATGTGATTTGACGCACCAGAATCTAACAGCCAATGTTGATCATGATTAGACAAACTAACTGATAACACTTCATCACTCATACCTGAAATGGATGTCGAACCTGCATCTGTCGTGTTTGCTTCTTTCTTCTCTGTCGAAAAATATCCTTTGGATGTTTGCTGTCTCTTCCAATAGTGCTTCTTCATATGTCCTGATTTGCCACAAAACCAGCACTTTACCTTACTCTTCTTCCCTTTCGATTTTGAACGCGAGTTGTTGCGCTTACTGAAGCGTCTTTCTTTAGAACGACCTCTGACCATCATTGCTTCTGATGTAGAGGTTTCTGAATTTGACCTCTTCCTTGTTTCTTCGGACAACAAAGCTCCAACAACATCATCAAATTCAAGGGTTTCTGATGAACTAAGACTTATAGAAGTAACAAAATGATCCCATGACTCGGGCAACGAGCATAATAAAGTTACAGCTTTATCTTCTGACTCAAATTTTACTTCTATACTTTCTAACTGCACCAGGAGAGTATTAAAGGTATTTAGATGATCAGTTATCGTCGTACCTTCCTTCATGCGCAAACTGTACAATTGTCGCTTCAGAAGAATCCTATTGGTTAAGGATTTTGTCATGTACAGTTTTTCAAGTTTTGTCCACAAACCAGCTGCAGTTTTCTCTGACACGATGTTAAACAAAACATCATCTACCAAACACAGTCGAATGCCGCTCAATGCTCTTTCATCCAAGTCACTCCATTCATCATCTGTCATGGTGTAAGACTGTTTGGATTTTCCCAACAGTGCCTTCGCCACGCCTTGTTGCACAAGTAGATCATACATCTTCATTTTCCAGATCTCGAAATTGTTTTTGCCATTGAAATTCTCGATCTCAAACCGGGCACTTTGTGTTTTTTCCATAGCTTAATAACTCGTGTCACAAAAAATCTCCAATTTCAGAAGGAATTAGTTTTGATTAAAAAAGCGCTTGCCTTAAAAAAAAAATGCCCTTCTTCCAATAAAATGCCCCTCTCATAATACCATATGCAAATGGCATTAAAAAATTACAAATCGATTTAAAAAGAAAATGCCCTTGCCTTATAATATCATGGCATATTACAATTTAAAAAACGATATATGATATAGTTATAATATCATATATAAAACCAATCGACTTCCCTTTTTTTTTTTTTTTTTAAATTACAAATGGCATTTTAAAAAAAATAATACAAATCGATTTATAATGAACAAATCGAATTTTTTTGTTCAAAGGCATATCAAAACCAGCATTATAAAAAACTGCAAATCGACTTAACTTTATCGATTTAACTTGCACATCTCTTGGCATCCTCGGAAAACTTCAAATCGACTTGAGCTTTATTTGCACATTTCTTCAAAATTTCAAATCGACTTAACTTACAGCGTTTGACTAATCCATATGGAAGCGTTTCTGCATTTAAATAAATCGACTTTTTTCCTTCAAACGACATTTAATATATATATCTCAAGGCATTCCGATACCTGTCATTTTGTGCAGTAATTCACCGCCGTTTTGTGCAACAGTTCAACGCTGTAGGCTCACCATTCAACGCTGCCACCGCCGACAGCCGCTTTCTGTCCACATCTATGGGCATTCACAATTCACGGCTGTAGGATGCACCACTCACTGCGAACCAAATGTAGCGACGGCTCTGCTTGGCTCTTCTCAACGCTTACGGCTAGTCTATGGCTTACGACCTCATGGCTTTGCTGTCACACGCAACAGACCCAACGCAGGTACCAGCTCAACAACATAAGTTCTGATACCAAGTGTTGGCGTTAACACAGCGGAAACATTAAACAACTAACACACACAGCAGAAAACCAAACATAAAGACAACAGATTTTAACGTGGTTCACCCAACCAATCTGGGCTACGTCCACCTAACAGGGCATCGGCAATTTCATTAATCAACTAGAGAAAATACAATTGCAGAGTTTCTCATCTGCCCAGCGCTTCCTCACTACACGTTCCTCGTCATGATCACTTGCCTCTACGGGCTTACATTTTATAACTGTGAATGGCAACAAACTCATAAATTCTCTCACAACAAATATAGGATGCATTAACTCCTCCTCAGAAATTGATGGAACCAATGTAGCAACAAATCCTATTGTTGTCACCTACATGAGATTTTTCTCCAAATCTAATTAAAAAATAAGAATAAAATCTCAACAAAAATGAATTTAAAAATAGAGAATCTACAAAAACAATAAAAAGTTGTTTATGGAACTAAAAGAATTGCCAAAATCTAAACAAAATAAATTTACAAATTTTTACAATTACCGTCGCTATTAACATGGGTCAGCTCTAATCACTAAGTTTTAAATTTGTTGTAAACACAACAATCTATTGGTTCCCTGCCATTTTTCCTTTCTCACTACTCTAAATGTAAGTTATTAAAACGAAGTTGGAGTGTCCTATTAATTTTGATTGAAAAAACCCCCAAAAAAATAGAAATTCAGAATTGACGGACTGCGCCTGTACCTCTGTGCTCGAAGTTGGAACGTCACGCTAATTTTGGCAGAGAAGAACCTTAAATGGAAGAATTGACACTCTGTCCGTACCTGAGCTCGAAGCGAATTTTCAGGTTGATCATGGACAATGGCCCAAGACAATCAAAATTGATTTCAATATAAAAACCGCAATAACCTAACGGAGCCAAAACATGGATAAGCAGGCATCCTACCAAAAGCAGTGAGTGGCTTCAGAATTTCGTGAATGGTTCTCTTCATTGAAATGCCAATAAACTTTCTTCTACACTTGAAATACCCTGTAATCTCAAAATTTCGTGAATGGTTCTTTTCATTGAAATGCCAATAAACTTTCTCCTAGACTTGAAATACCCTGTAATTTACCTGAGATGGAAATAATAAAATCTGTTAAACTTTCCCAAATTCAAGACCACAGAAAAAACCTTTGTGGATTGTGTGCATACCCATTTAACAAATAACTTTTTACTTTGTCCATAACACAAAAACGAAAATACATAACACGAAAAACAATCATACTTGCTTCTACATTGAGTGATTATGCTTCCAAAAAATCCGAAATCCCGAGTTTCATTTCTATCCGTTCATCTTCTCAGGTCGGCTTTTTCATAAAATCCACTTTAAAAATTTTGTTATATCTTCAAATCCGCCGTCATTGCATCGCAGCTCGAGATTTCTGGAAAAAAAAAAATAGTTAGGCTACAAAAATCAGAGCAAGTGGTTTTCTGCTTTTATAGCTTAAATGGCAGAATACAAAAATTAGACAATCCAAGCTGTTTTGTGTTTGTATAGCATAAATGAAGTATACAAAATTCAGAACCGTCCAAGTGGTTTTGTGCTTTATAACTTAAATGGAACTTAAATGGGAGATATACAAAATTCATAGCAATCCAGGCGGATTTGTGTTTTTGTGCTTTTACAACTTAATTAGGCAGCATACAAAATTCAGAGCAATTGACTTGGTTTTGTGATTTTATAGCATAAGCTGCAATGGCGGGTTGATACTTGGTTGGTTGATACTCATTTGAGTGAGTGCAAAGAGGAAAGTGGTTTATCCAATATTTCAAATGCAAAGAGGAAAGTGGTTTATCCAATATTTCAAAACAGTTTTAATAGAAAAGTAGGTTTTAAATTGGAAATGAAGAAAATGTTATCATTTTTATTTTATTTTTAAGTTTGAAGATTACTTTATTCACATTTTATATTTGGGCGGCTTTGAGCCAAGATGCTCTTTCTACCGCTTGGGGATGTGTAAGTTTGTCTTAAATAAAAAAATAATGTTGTCTATCATTAAAAATAAAATGAATATGAAGTAAAAAAAGATGTGAATATGATATTTAAATCTTATATTTTTCAAAAATAGTTAAACAAGAGATTTGAATAAATTATTACAAGATTTATGTTAACTAATTTATATAGATGTCAATTTCTTATTTAGTCCTATATATACTCTATTTAGCATTCAAAAATACAATTTAAACAATGAAAAATACATTATATTTTGCATTTTACAAAAATTTACACGTGAAGAAATTTGATCTTTCTTAACTCATGTTAAATAAGTACTTAAGATTGATCTATATTAATTTAATCCACATGACAATAGAGTTTTATAATAATGTGTACAAAACATACTAGAAGTTCAATTTATTTAATTTCATTTATACATATTTAAAATATGTTTATACATCGTTTATAAAATTGGAGTTATTTAATTTCATTTATGCATATGTAAAATTTGATAATATTAAATTAATATATATAAAATAAGTTAAATGTATAAATAATGGTTTAAATTAAGTTTTATTTTTATTTAATAAATAACAATATAAATAGGTAATATTTTTTAATTTAAAGAATAATCAAACAAATTTCAAAACAATATAAATATTTATTTATTTTTGAATATTTTAGATAAATAACATTAATATTAAATAAAATATTGTATAAATTTAATTTTAAAAATTACAAACCTTTATAAATATTATTAAACATTTTTATTCTAAAATTGTTTCAAATATATAAATTATATTAAAAATGTTTAACAACCTAAACCTATACGGTAATATTAAATATAATGTGGTTTCATTAATATATTTTAATTTTAAATTTTTATGTGGTTCTATAAATATATTTTAGTTTTAAATATTTATGAAACTTAGATTTCTTTGGAAATGTAAGAAGATATTTTAATTTGATTTGAATAGTCGTAATAGTTAAAAAAATATATTAAGGAGGTTTTGATATTTAATTTTAAAATTAATGAACTATTTATTAAAAAATAATTATATAATTATTGAAAAAATAATAATAATTAGATTCATAATTTTAAGGAAAATATGTTGTAATAAAACAAATGCTTAATCAAGTTCTTATTATATTAATTTAATTTTCCTAAAATTTTATTTAAAAAACTACTTACAACTAAATATTAATATAATATTCATACAACTAATTATTAACATAATATATCAAGAAAAACTTTTGAAAAACAATCAATAATACCACTACAAACATAACATGTGTGTAAGATTCATCCTTAAATAAAAAGACTCTTCGATTGATTAAATGCATAGGGATAAGTTGGAGTATGTGTAGTGATAGGTAAATCAAGTATGTCATACATAGTGAAGACACTCCTGCAAATAAGGAATGAGTAGATACCTGAGAAGGAGGATGTAAAATTCTATGCATATTGCAATGAAGGGATGTAAAAAGAATCTTGTGCTATTATAATTAGTGTGTATCTTTAAAACAGGTAGAAACAACAAAAATCTAGATTATCACAATTGTCATTAGTACTCCTTTCAACTCAAAATGTTAAGGTAAATATTAAGGAGAGTATTGGTTTATTACCTTTTTATCATGTCCATTGGATGGGAATAATATGGTATTTAGGGGATAGGATGGAAAAGGGCTTATGGTTTTTTTTTTATGGTCCTAGTTATACCATCACACTGTAGCTACCTTAATTTTATGATCAAATCCTATGTTAACATTGGCTTTGATGCCTTTACCTATGCCTCTACTACCTATGCCTATGAGAGTGACTATCCATGCTTAGTTCATGAATTCGAAAGAACGAATGCACATGTACTTGATAAGAAAACCCCATTACATCCTCGTTGGGTATAACATTTAGGGTTTTAAAACTATTCGCTTTATCATAGTCATCATGTTCTAAGTAATTTGTACTCAATGTTTATATAGATTGCATTGAACAAGCATTATTCTTCTGAATTTCACCAACTACAACATTGATAGGTTGTTTTCATGGTAAGTAAACTTCATTTCTCTAGTTTTTTATGTGAACTTTAGATATTTATGTCACTCCAAATGCTCAAGCTTGAAACATTCACATTGTGATGAATCAAAATCACATAAAGAAGACAATTCAAAGGACCTCATTCATTATGTAATTTCTGCTTTAATTTGTGCTATATGGTGCTTTTGGAATAGAGGTGAAACTCAAGATTCATCATGGATAGGGTGTTTGTTCTCTTGATCCCAACACCTAAAGTAGCTAGCTTTTATGTTTGGTTAGCAAGCCTATTTATTTATAAGTAGAGATAATAGATACAATATAACAAAGGAAAATACATATAACTCAATGGCACAATACATAAAAAGAAGAAGAATAAGAAGAAGAAGCATTTCAGAGTGACTCAAGAAGAGAGGAATGGTAATAGAGGCTTAATGATAAGAGGAGCAAATGAATTCTTGAATGAGAAGCATAATCCATTTTTGGTTAGGTTTTCATAGCATAAGTTCATCCAAGAGGAAACCTAAAATAAAATCCATCTACTACTAAAATCAAACCCAGAGGATAGGAGCCAATTGTAAGGAAGAATGCATAAAATCAGATTTTCAAGCTTGATAAAAACACTCGGAGGGAACTACCACTAATTTAGAACTTGATTCTATGGTTCTTTGGTATTTTGTGACCCTGATTAAGGACCATTTTCCCTATAATGTCCTCATTACATAGAAGATATCAAGTACTACAAATTGGAGTCATAACTGTGTAATTAAATTAGAGTAAGAAATAATGGAGAGTTTAAGCCAACCTATCCTTGGATGTAAGAGGCCTTGTATATATGCTTGAACCTAGTTCCAGAGTAGTAAGGGGCCTACTGTGTTTGTCCTCGTATCCCCTCGAGTACCCCTTTCACCATATTTCATGAAGATGCAAGAACAATGTAGATGCATGTTTATAGTTTATACAATTTCAGTTGAGGTAGTTTCTTTTTATGTGTTGGGTTTTTTAGGGGGTATTTTAGAGGATGTGGGGGTGGAGGATGCTAAGCAAGACTTCAAGAAAACTTGTTTCTATTGGCATGATCGAGGCACCAAATTTTGTAATTCAAGACATCATCAATTTTCAAGTATTTTGGTTAACAAAGGATGATATATCTAGTAGAACATGTAGATATATGGCAACCTTGGAAAAAGGGACATACTTGTGACTAAAAATGTGGACTTTGAATTTTTTGTTTGTTTGTCAAGTTGTTTGTGATTCTCCAGGCTTGACCTGTGGCTTGAGGAGTCACGACCCAGGGGCATATAATCCATCAAAGTCACCTGGAGATCACACCGAGCTTGGGCCACACCATCCCTAAGCTGATTGGATTTTTTAGCATGTCTCTTCCTGCTAGCATAGGGCACAACCACCCCCCGTGAGGTTTGATCCTGAGTCACCTTGCTAATGAGGCCCATCCTCAACCGGTTGTGCTAGTAGGATTTGACAGGTGGACTTGGAATTTAGAATAATGTCTTTGTTTAGAATAAAAACACATTTATAAATAAAAAGAAGGAATGCCCCATTGGCCATGCAAAACCATTAAACATTAGACCTGCATGCTTGACAAATGGTCATAGAATTTTATGTGTTCTCAACCACTAGAAAAAGTGGTAGTTTTAACAAATTTTATGTATAATGTTTTGTTAATATTTTAGTATCTTACAGTTAACTTGCAACCTAGAAAGGAATTTTAAATCAATGCCTTACATTGATAAGAAAATAGAATTAAAAATTTCAAATATTCAATAAAATAATTTTTACTTTCACGAAATTTATATTACCAAGTTTGTTTTGTTTTTTAAGAAAATATCGTGAAAATTTGTTCCAACTAAAGCATGAATAACAAATTTTGACTAATATGTTTATATTAGGCATCATTCATGGAATATGTGGAAGTACATGTGGATTTCTTGTAAATATTTATTTTTTGGAAAGGAAGTATATGCATAAAATTAAATTAATTGTAATAAAAAGGAGAATGAGTGAGACATGAAGCTTTTCATGGACAATTTATTATATGTATTTACAAGGAAAATTAGTTTTATTAATGTCTCTTCTTGTTTTTGTTATATCCACATATTCATCGTATTAATGCATGTGCTTATTTATGTTTCAAATTTATAGATCTCTTTGCACTTGCATTCCAAGTGGTTCTTAACATAGTATGAGCTAACACCAAATATTTCTCATGAATTAGGCATGTGGATTATAGTTTATGAGTTTTGCTAGAGTCAACATAATGGGTAAAATGAGTCAGATGAGAAACCTTTCATGAGCACTTTATTCTTTGTACTTACAAGGATCATTAATTTAATTAATGTCACTTCTCATTCTCTTCATGTCCATATGTTCATCATATTAATGCATATGTTTATATACGTTTCTGATTTGTAGATATCTTTTCTCTTTGCATTCCAAGTATTTTTTAACATGGTATAAGAGCCATGTATGAACTAATGCCAAACATTTCTCATAAGAGAGGCTTTTGGAATGTTGGATTGTAATTTTTTATTTTTAGGAGAGAACAACATTTGTGTGTCATTATGTTTCTTGGTTCCTACATTATTATTATTAACAAAATGAGCATTGAACTTGTCAAACATGAGACCTCACTGTAGGGTTCTTTGTTGTAGGAATAACAAACATAGGAGCAATAAAGCGATGGAGAGATGAATCGTACGAGGAGGCATTGGTTGTGGTGAAAATACATGATTATTACATGTACATCAATGGTCATTGTGATGATACATTAAACCTATGCCTATTTCATGGAGTCCATCAGTGTAAAGGTAAAAAATAGTCAAGTGCTTTTAAATGGGTGACAAAGGTTAACTTGGTTATGGCTAAGAGATATTAGGGTTAATGAAATAACTATTGTGCTTATCCTCCTACTCAACCACAAAGGAGACCCCTATCAAGTTTAAGTTGTCATCAATTATACTAAATACACCCATCCAAATCATCCATGTAAATGATCTACATGCTTTTTCATGTGAGTGGATGTGGAGGCTTAGAAGAATTACCTCTTCATTTTCACAATAATGGAAATGCAACATTAACCAATTTCTCCTTAAAATATGAGGTGAAAGGTTGTGAGCATTGAGGATTAGTAGGGAAATGTTTCTCTAAGGAAATGATGGGATATTGATCTGGATTTATGAAAGAACGAAATGAAATACTGATATAAACGGAAACATAGAGATGAAACAAAAAAAATCATTAATAAAAAAGTATTGAAAATTGTTTACATGGAGAATGGAAATAAACTAGCTCGGGCAATGGTAGCTTATCTCTGAGAAGAGATGTGGTGGCTACATGCATTTTGAATTGTGTTAAAATGAGGCTCAAGGGCTATTTTATTATTGACCAACAAATGGAAACCCTAAAAAACCAAAACCCTAACCCTAGGAGATGGAACGGCAAGGGTTTGTGGCCCCCATTGAGGTTAGTTGGACAACCAACTTCCTAGGGATGTAACTTGGTCATATGATCTTTGTTTCTCACGTATACATTTTCAGAAAGGTCTCTCCAAGTACTACAACATTTTCAATAGGAGATTGGCTATGGGCCTATTGTGGACCTAAACAAAAATTGTTTAGTGTCAAAACAACTCTAGAAGTCCAGGACCCAAAACACTACTAAAAATATTAAATTTTGCTAAAATCAAGGAAACTAATGAAACTAGTTGGAAGTCCAGGTGGGATAGGTAGGTGGCCACCAATATCCACCTAGTTCAGTCCTACTCCCTTAGGAAGCAATGGTCCCCATTGCATGCAGAGCCTCCATGAGGTGAGGAAATTTCTATCAAACCTAGTCCCTGGGGAGCCACTTACATTGGTGAAGGAGTTGCCTTGCTTTGACAACTCAATATAGATTGATCCTTTCCTGGTGAGTTTTCTTGATTAGTGTGTCCATGATCATATCAGTTGTGACATATTCAATATTTCTTGAGTTGAGTAATGTCGGTGTTAGTTTCTCAACAATGTCTAATGTGTCCAACAATGTGGGAAAGTATGGTCGCAAATGGTCCACATTGAATACTGGATGCACGCCAAGGAGCGATGGAATTTTGAGCTCGAAATAATTGTCACCTATAGCCTTAGTGATGTGATAAGTCCCATACCGGAGCTAGCGAAGCTTGCGGTGGGCCCCAAGGAGACACACCTTCTGCAAATGTATCCAAAATTTGTCACCCACCTAGAACTTGTGTGGCACCCAATGTTAATCATGAAGTTGTTTGTACTTAGAATTTAATCTATCCTATATGTGCCATGGAATTACTGGCGAATGTGTTGAATGCATTCAATGAATTTGGTAGCTTAGTCATCTTTAGACTGGACATGACCTAAAAGGGGTTGTGGCTAGTTGAGTTGTGGAGAGCTCTATTGTGGTTTTATAGGACACAGTGGAGGCTTTCATCCCATGCGCGTGGATGCTTCAAGTTGTAAATGCGCATGATGTGCACGATCATCCTGTTGAGGACCTATGTTTAGCCATCAGTTTGGGAGTGGAAGGTTGTGGACTTAGTGAGCTTGGTATCCAATAATGACTGAAGGCTTGACCAGAATATACTTAGGAACTTGTTGTCTCGATCTGAGATAATAGAATGTGGGATACCAAAGTGTACCCATATATATTCAAAGAAGAGTTTGGTTGTGGCTTCTATTGTGATACTCTTCTTGCAAGCCACTAGAATTACCATCTCAGAGAATTTGTCGATGACCATGAAAACACAGTCGTTTCCATGTTTGGTAGAAGGAAGTCCCGACATGTAATCCATCGAGATGGGTTCCTAGGGCTATCTAGGAGTAGGAAGAGGAGTATATAGGCCTTGCTTCTTGATTGTAGGTTTGGAAATGGTGCAGCAAGTGTAGGATCTAATGTACTTCTCAACAACCTATTGAAGGTTTGGCCAATAAAAATACTTTTGCAACACTACCACTATTTTTTTCTACTCCAGAATGTCTAGTGAATCGACTGTAGTGCACCTCCCAAATCATCTTGACACGCTCGCTTGAAGGAACACAAAGGTGTCCCAGGTGTCATAGCAATGCATCCCAGAGTGAAAGTCTGGAACTTGCTTGCCTTCAAGGAGCATCTGGTGTGTGATGTCGAATTCTAGATCACCTTTGTAAGTATGTGGCCATATTGAAGTCGCATGTGAACAAGAGTCGAGCACAGTGATCAATGCCATAACCAACGGTCAACGGAGGAAGTCTGCAACATTACTGGTGCTACCCTTCTTTTACTTAATTTTCAAATGGAATTTTTGTAGATATGTGGACCATTTCTGATGGTGATCATTATGCAACTTTCCTTATGTCTGTAGGAACTGCAGGGGTTGGTGGTCTATGTGGATGATCGTTGCCTTCCCCATAATGTAATGCTTCGATTGTCAGCAAGCCTGCATAATATAATACATCTCATTGTCATAAGTGGGATATTTCGGACTGTATCTGAAAGTGTCTCACTGTGATATGCCTCCAGATGCCCCTGTTGGGGAAGAACTGCACCAATAACATAGTCAGAGGCATTTGTCTTAATTTCAAATGGTTGTTGCAGGTCATTTAATGTGAGAATTGATGTAGAGTAGATATATGCTTCAACTTAGCAAATGCCTTTTGTTGGTATTCATGCCAAAATAATTTTTCTTTTGCTTTTCCCTTCGTGACTTAACTCAAAGGCCAAGTGATATGAGAGAATCCCAACATGAACCTACGGTAGAAGTTGGAAAGACCCAAAAAGCTGCGAAGCTCTATTAGAGTGGTTGGGGCTGGCCAATACTGAATGACTTGTATCTTGGTTGGGTCCACATGCACACTCTTCTCATCAATGATTTACCTTAGATATTGAACCTGGGTCATACCAAAAGTTCATTTCTCCAAATTGGCACACAACTTGTATTGTCGTAGGGTTTGGAGGACTTGTCGAATATGGTGGAGGTGCTCTTCCCAACTCTGGATGAATATCAGGATGTCATATAAATACACCACCATGAATGAGTTGTTGAAGGGTTTCAAGGTATCGTCCATCAGCCTCATGAAGGTTGCGGGGGAATTTGTCAACCCGAAAGGCATTACTAGCCATTCGAAAAGGCCCTCATTGGATTTTAAGGCAGTCTTCCACACATCAAAGGGTTCGATTGGTACGTGTTGTTAGCCATACTTCAAGTAAATCTTGTTGAAACAATTTTCCCCCTTGAGCTGGTCCAAAATGTCATCGATCCATGGTATTGGATACATATTCCAGACAATGATCTTGTTCAGCACCCGATTGTCAATACAGAGTCTCTAGGTATCATCCTTATTTTGTACCAACATGATCGGGATCCTACAGGGTGATGAACTTATCCTGATGTTCCATTTCTATAAAAAATCCTGAATTTACATCTTGATTTCATTGTTCTCTAGAACAGAGCGTTGGTAGATTGGTCCATTGGGTAGCAACACACCTGGGGTTAGATCGATGGAGTGCTTGACCTGACAATGTAGGGGTACCCTAGTGGATGAGGTGAAGATGTCCCTATACTCCTTTACGACCTTGTCCATCTGCTATTTTCGTGCATAGGAGCCTTTTCTGGAGGTTGTGGATGTGGCCACAATATTCTTCTTGCGCTGAGGGAAAATCATAAGGAAGAAAAATTTCCTAGTCTGGGAAATGATCTTACTACATTGCTTAATAGAGATCAAAAAGATAATGGTAGGCGATGCTACCTCTGGTATCCTCTATAAATTATTGCTTAAAGTAATAATTAAAATGTGAGGCCTAGACTCATACACAACATGACACTTCCACAATTATCGATGGCCTAACAATACATCACAAACTTCAAGAGGAGAAACATCACACAGTACCTCATCTGTAAAGGGCTTGATGTTGTAGGGAAGGCGACATTGTTGGTTAACATGGAGATAACTTCCTTGGTGAAGCCACCCGATGGTGTACGACTGTAGGTTTGGTGTGATCAGTAGGCCCAACCGTTTCATGGCCTTTACTGAAATGAGGTTCTTTTGGCTTCCTCTGTCGACAGTTAACTACAATGGATAACCCTTCACCCACATCTATGAGTGGAAGAGACACTCCCCATCCTCTAGCTCTACGAGCTCAATCTTCTTAATCTTGGTGGTGGCAACAATGGAGTTGGGCTCCACATCAATAATCTGCTTCCTTTTGTCATTCCCCTTATCAGGTTATGACTCATGATTCGAAACATGCATCTGACTCGGAAACCTTTAGCTCAGACACCAATGACTACTTGGATCGACACTCACTTGTGTTGTGAGTGGGGCTCTTAAGGAACTCACACCATTTTCCCATGTCCTTATTTGCCTTCATGATGTTGTTCTTTGCTTGCGGCTTTGGCAGGTTATCCTAGATCACCCTGCCTTGGCTTTGTCCTTCGTTCTGTGGTTTGGGGGTGCCTTTCCCTTACTTTAGATTCATAGATCCAAATTCTCGATTCTTCTGTTTAAATTTATGCTTGATCTTGATAGTGTATTGATAGGTAGTGCCAAGCGAGGAGATGTCTAGGAACTCCATCTCATCCCGGATGTACTTTTGTAGAGAAATACAATACTTGAGTGCCATATTCCACTAAAAATCCTTGATAACCAAATTCTTATGAAGGGTATCAAAAATATTTGTGAACTTCAACACGTATTGGTCCCTTCCCTACTGCAATGTAGTCCACTTTCTGTATTTATCTTCCTAGCTCCCAACATGGTAAGAATAATCCTTGATGACATCTCAAAAATCATTCCAAGTGGGTGCAATTGAAAATAGTGAGGGTTCCCTCTTGTCCCTCTTCTTATAGTAGGTTTCCTACCAGTACCTTGACGTGGGGGGCGACTTTGAGGAGTGCAAAAGTAATATTTTCCCTATTGGAAAAATCATGAACCAAAAATATCCTTCCAACATATTTAACCATTTATCTACCACATCTGTATCTATTTGGACTTCAAATATGGAAATGTCAAAGTTGACTTGTACCTCAAAGGGAGTGGTGCCTCTAGAGTGGTTGTTGGATGAAGATGTGTTGCATGTGGGCAAAGGATCTCAGCAAAGTTGTCCATCATCGGGTTCCTTTGTTGCTCGAGGGCTTATTCGAGCAATATTTTGAAAGGATATCCTGATCCCTCGTCTTTATTTTCTTCCTCCATGGGAGGTCATTGAGGTCGGTGAGGCTGGACTTGTAAAGGTTTATCTAGTTCGATCCCTAAATACTTATACCATGACCTCGTTGGGGATAAGCACAAAAAAATAGAGAAAGAGAAGATCGCTCTGATACCACTAATCCAGATTTATGAAGGAATGAAATGAAATACAAATATAAACAAAAACACAACGATGTAACAAAAACAAAACTTCAATTCATTAATAACAAAGTACTGAAAATTTTAAAAATGAAGAATGTAAATAAACTAACTGACGCGATGATAGCTTAACTTTGAGAAGAGATGTGGTGGTTATATGCCTTCTGAATTGTGTTACAATGACGCTTGAGGGAATTTTAATTATTGAACAACAAAGGGAAACCATAAACAACCAAAACCATAAGCCTAGGAGATGGAACACCAAGAGTTTGTGGGCCCCGTTGGGGTTAGTTGGACAACCAACTTCCTGGGGTTGAAGGTTGGTCATATGACCTTCATTTTGTGCGTACGATACCTTGTTAGAAAGTTCTCTCCGAGTATTACAAAATTTGTTGTAGGCCATTGGCCTAAGGCTATAATCCTATTGCGAACCTCAAAAAAACACCGTTTAGGGGGTAAAAAAAACTCCGGAAGTTCAAGATCTGAAAAACTTCTAAAAATAGTAAATTGTGCTATAATCAAGGAAACTGATGAAACCAAACGGAGGTCTAGGTGGGATGAGTGAGTCGCCACCAATATCTGCCTGGATCAAATATGGATTTGTGGTTAAAGAGGCTATGTGAGACTCAAGTCATGTAAAAAACATAAATTCATAATAAAAATCCAAATTTAGAATGGTCCATAAATGAGAAAGGGACGTTGGGTTGAAGATTTTACTAGCCTTGGAACTGGTAGAGGAAACATGGGCATAATTATTTCATTTGCGATTAGCTACTATATTTTTATATCTTCCCCTTGTAGAAGAAGCACATACCTTGAATAAAATTTATTTAGTGTCTAATAAAAGTAATCTTGATATTTGATGCTTACATAGCTACTAATTATTGGCTTATTTCTAGCAAATTCAATATAATTTATTATAATAGAGGAATATACATAGTTAAACAAAGAGGGCATACAACCCCTTATGCATATGGCCATTTCTATTTGGTAATAGGAAGGAATGGAAAATTGGAGGTAGTACACCATTTTTACTTGGTAATGAATGTTGACAAGGGGGTGGAAGATCGAAAATCATGCAATTTGTGATGTTGGTGGAATGAAAAAAAAGGTATATAAGTTAATATTTTGGCATTGGTAGGAGGAGTCTGGCATACAAACCATCCAATTGATATCGTCAATTTTGTGAAGCTATTGAAGGTTAGTATTAGGTTTACTATTCATAAGCCATTCTTGGTTTGTTGGAGTGTTAATTAAGCTCACTTCTAGCGATAATATTTGAATCCCATGGAATGACATGATTTCAGAGTAGTTGGGAGTTAGGGAAACAATTTATAAATTTCCACAGTATCTCACACTAACATTCAGTGAACATTCACTAGTGAGAAACCCCCCACACTAACATTTCCAAAAGCATATTTTCCCAATATTGGGAAGAAGAATGATGTTGTTGCATTTTATATACAATGTTGTCAAAAATATTGAAGCATTATCTAGGTAATTGATTTAGTGACAATTATCCCCCTCAAGATGGCGAGTAATGTTGGAAATCCATGTTTAATCACATAACTAAACCAAAATTCTTAGAACTACATAAAATGAAGTAACAATCGATTAAATGGAATTAGGTGTGATAGTTGAGCTACATTCATTGGAAAATATTAATGGTGATTATATTCAATACATGGTATAAAACTGACTATATATACATACATTTATATTAATCATGGCATACTTTTCATCCATATTTATGTTTTTAGAGTGGAATAATTAGAGGAATCAACTCAAAGGATCACATTTACTGATGGGTCCTAGTTTGGCAAATTGGGATCTGAAGCCCTCTAGAAGAAATTTGAGGCATAAAATGTAGCTTTTTAGGGTCAAATTTTGTTTCATAATCAATAAACCGTGTTATAACTACTCTAATCTCATATACCTTTCCAATGGCATAAGAAAGACCTAAAATGGAGTCCATATGCAAAATTTATGCCACCCAAATGTTGACCTTCCTATCTTGACCACCATGGTTCAAGAGAATACCATGTCATCCCCCATTATTCATGGAAAAGGGCTTATACATGTGACAATGATGAAGAAGAATTTAGAAGATTCAATATTATAACTTTACTTGAGGGTTGAAGGAGTCAAAATTAACTCCTAGCTAGATATTGGGTTGTGTTATAACCGAGCCACTGTGACAAAAAGGGGTTCCATTCTATTCGAGTGCATTTTGTTCCATAGATGAGAAAAGTAGCATCGAGTAGATAGAGAGAGAGAGAGAGAAAACATGGAGGGTTTGTGCATTGTGACAACCCACAAGTGGCAAGTCTCACTCCTTATTACTTGCATTCATTTCCATTTTGAAAAGAGAGAGTAGTGCAACCTCACCTTCCAGCTATGTTTTCTCTTGTCAGGGTTTCCTAGATCATATCTTGTGCTATTATGTTTGTGAATGATTGGTTTTTTTGTATATTCTTTATTTTCTGCATTTTATATATTACATGCATGAAAAAAATAACTTAATAAATCCAAAAGTCTAAGGAAAATAACCCTCATAGTATATATTTTGGATTTTAAGTATAATTTGATCAATTTTGTTGTGATTAATTGTCCAATGAAATATCAATGGCAATTTATTGATCATATACATACATTCATACATACATCTATGATTGGACAATTGTTTTCATGGTGAAATCAAGACACAATAATTAAAGGTAGATTCAATGTTCCTTTTTTATTTATATCACTTGATTTTTTGACAATGGAGAAGATTTTTTAAGAGAAGGCGGGAAGTCAGAATCAAGTGACTCCTTTATAAACTAAAATTTTGTGAGAAAGCTTAATAAATTTGGTTTATGCGTAACCTCATACAAATGTTTTGTTGTCGAAAATGGGAGCGGGAAAAATTTGGAGACAAGGAAAGAAGATTGAATATCAACATAAATCCCTTTAATATTGGTGGACATATGACAATGTTTTTCATAATGGAAATAATTGTTAGCAATAATTCATGGAAGATTAAGTATAAGGGCTTGGAAATGTTAGGATTGTCTAGGAGTATTACAGGAAAAAAACCTATGTACTTTCGATACTTGGTGGCAATCAATAATATATTAAGCCTCCAACTCAAACATTTGTAGGTGGAATGATGAACAAGTATAATGGATACAAAGGTTGGTCCCTAAAAGTTGAATATAATTTTGGAGTAGGATGTGATGTTAGAAGAAGCATAAGGAAAGGTTGCATCATGGAATCATATGCTTAGGCATGTGGTGCTAGGCACTTTGGAAGGATAGAGAAAATGTTGCCTTTAATAAAATACAGTTCAAAGCGTCAACACTTTTTTTATAGTTATAATATATTGAGGGAGAGTGTTAAAAGAATTAATATCACTTAAATAAAGCTAGTAAAATTCAGTTTCATAATTGTCATTGTTACACTTTTCAATGTCAAGGGCTTTTAAATTATAATGAGCAATAAATAACAATTATGTAAGATGAAGGTAAATGCATCTAGGAACTCAAAATATTGGGTGAAATGCGAAGCCCCTCATTGGTAGCATATTATTTTTATGTACGAGAAGCATTAGTTTAATATATATCTTGCATTATTGCCTCCACATATCCATGTTCATTGCATTAATGAGAATCTCTTTTATCTTGGGTTGGCAAGTATAAGTTGGGGTTTGTTTACAACCCCAAAGGATAATCTACATTGACCAACGATTGGGTCTTGGGATTAGCCTCTAATAACGAATCAAAATCCTTAGCTCCATATCAAGGATTAAAAATTCTTAGATAAATGGATATATAGAAATTCATATTTATATAAGACTCTTTGATTACCATTTTCCAAATGAAAGAATTGACTTTCTTGTTGACTACATGTCTCTCTAGATTAATATTAAAAATTCAAATAATTGTGAAGTGTTTTAACTCTTTTCGGTTTTTAATGTCTTTTGATAAAAAAACCTTATTAAACCAAGGTTTGCAAAGTCAAATGGGTGGTACCCTATCAAATTGTCTCCCGCGAATCCAATCTATCCAAACATTAGTAATGACATACAACTCAAATTAATAAAAAAGTGGCAAGGCTCATTCTTTCTCATGAAGCAGGGTATAATTCATCACATGCCCCTAGTATTTCACTTTGCCTTCAAATTTGGATAAGGGAAGGAAATTAAGAGTGATGAGATGGCTCCTTGTAGCAAATGTGAGATTATTTTTGTCTTCCAAGGTAATGTTTTATCATTCTCTCTATTTTGTTCTACAACTTCGTTAAACCTTATTATGAGGTCTCATTGAGCCTCAATTTGTTTTGTAGTAATTTGTATCTACCTTTAATGAAAGGGATGTTGGATTTGCGTATCAATGGTATATTTTATGGTGTTCATTCAATCCTAATATTATTCCACATGTTCTATCTTGCGATTAGATTGAGCTTTGGGAATTTTGGTATTGTGTTGATTATGTGTTTATTGGTTATGTTGACCCTTATTACTATAGGTGGTATCCATTTTTCCTTCATCGTGTTTCTTTAGTATTTAGCTTATCCTTTTCCATCATGGATGGAAATTGCAATAGAATGTCCTCTCAATTTGAATCTTAGCTTGTTAGCAATGCAAAATTCGAAGTAAATGTGGCCATCCAAGGTAAAATGGAGAATCTTACAAAAATAAATCATAAGCAATTTAAATTAATCTAGGGTCTATCTAAGAGCTCACACTCTATGAATTCTCATCTAAAAGTTTCAACTAGGTCTTCCAAGATATTATCCAAGGAGGAAGATATATTATAGCAGATTCATGGGGAGATAGAATTTGTAGAGGAAAATTTGGAATTTGAAGAAAACATCATGCAAGTAACCCATTGTGGGTATGATTTATATTGAGAAGTTTATATTTATATGTATTTTCAAGTAATATTTTTATTAGGTCAATATATTAGAATTTATAGTTGTGGGATTTTTAGTTTTTTGAATAAAAATGCAAAAGCAACGTAGACTAATGTAGACTCTTTACTATTTTTGGAAGTTTTGAACCATTGATATCATACCCCTTATGTTTGAATTGTATTAACTTGATGTATGATGCAACCACAACATTATTTTAGCCCAATTACTACTTGTTTAGGTCAAAATAAATAAACAATTCTCCTTTCTCTCACATTGCAATTATTTTTAATGATAGTTACAAAGTATAGAAAACTCTTTTGTTATTATTCATATGAAATTGTAAATTAGGAAATATTGTTTAGTCTTCCTACTTGCTTGATCACTTCTCTTTCATCCTTTTATTTTATCTAAATTTGGAAGTTTAGATAATTTTAATTTTAATGTATGATTTATTTTTCATCTAATGATCATACCCTTTTGTTCCCCCATTTTAAATCCTCCTTTTGTTACCTAACATCTCCTCAATGGCATTCCAATATCTAATACATATGAAAAAATTTGAATATGCATTTTTAACTTCCCAGTACACCATTCCAAGTTCAATGCACTCTAACATAAAATGTTAATGAATTCTAAGCACCAATTTACACAGTCATTAGTGTGTTGATTACATTGTTAATAATTAACATACCCCAAGGTGGGTGAAATGAATTATAAAGTGGTTAAAGTATTGATAGGTTGCACAAAGAAAAGAAGATTTTGTGTCAGAATTGAGTGATATAATTTTCTCACAAGTCAATGTAGAAATTATACAAAAAATATGTATATCATGGATGCATTCCGATCTAACAATGTATAAAGCTAGATACTGAATCGCTTCTTCAAATCAATTGCAGAAATTAAACACAATCGCCAATCACATGTAGCAAAGAAAGAACCAAATCAAACCACAACACAGATAATTTCCCGGGGAAAGCTTCTTGCTCAAAACCCCACTATCTTTTATTGTATTTTCAGCATGGAAACATGAAACAATTACAATGCACTCTTCTCACAAGAGTCTCCAACACTCAGCTAATTGTCTCACACTGTCCTGGACAAAACTGACCAACACTTAGCTAATTATCAGCCTCTAAACAACGTGCCTTGCTTGCGCAATTGTTGATGAATGCAATCTCTATTATTTAGGAATTTTGGCCTTCCTAAACTGCACAAGGATCATGGGAAATCCAATGTGTGTTTTTCTTGCATGGGTTCAACCCAATAATCCTACAACTGATAGTTAACATCCCTTTCACCTTTATCTCAATTGGGTCTCCACTAGAACTGACATGCATGCAGCTAATAATAGTAAATCATCAGTTGCATGTTAGATCACTGATTGTGAATTAAATAATATTTAATTCACTTGATCTCTCACTAGTGCAACAAACAGTTACAACTAGCTCAAATGACTTTAACTCACCTAGATTGAGTTAACTGATTTCTTATGCATTAACTAATGCACCAACTGCACTTTGAACTCTGTTACAACTAGAATTATTATGCATGCCTCACCAACTACCCTCAACCTGAAATTCATGAGCTAACTAAGTTTATCACACTCATTTAACTATTACAAGTGATTATGAGATAAGATTACATTTTATTGTCCATTTTAATTAAGGGAAAATTAAAATAGACACTGCACCAAATTTAGCCAACACTAGTGTAGGTGCTACTAAGACCTATTGTCCCCACACTAGTGTAGATGCTGCTAGGACCTATTGGTCCCACACTAGTGTAGGTGCTGCAATTTCTTATTGGACTTCAACACTCCCTCTAAACAAAAAAGGGATTATCTACCACCCCAATCCTGCCTTTATGGTATTTGAATTTTCTCCCGGTGAGTGCCTTCACCAAAATATCTTCATCCTGATCTTCCATGGGAATGTACTGAAGTAACATTATGCACCTATGAACACAACCTCTGAGATGGTAGTACCGGATTTCTATGTGCTTGGACCTATCATGAAACATAGGATTAACCGAGAGTTTAATGCAACTCTGGTTATCACAATGTATCACTGTCGGATACATATGAGAACCAAACAAACCAACGAGGATATTTCTCATCCATATGGCCTCACATGTAGCTTGAATTTCTCCCATGTACTCTACCTCCACTGAACGGAGTGCCACAAATCGTTACTTCCTGCTGTACCAAGAAATTGTTGACAATCCTATGCTGAAAATCCCTCCTAATGTGCTCTTTCTGTTTGATGGCCTGCATGCCCAATCTGCATCCGTGAAGCCTTGAAGCTTCACTCCCTCTATCCATATGTACCATAATCCATACTTTTTAGTGCCCCTGAGATATCTTAATATATGCTTCTCCGCGTTCCAAAATATCTTGGTCGACTTAACCATAGCTTGAATCAGCTGGTTATGGTGAGGGCTTCTCCCTCTTTTGACCAAATCTCCTGATCAATCTTTGAGAAAAATCAGCAAGAGTAGAAACCCTTGCATGGCACCGATGGCTGAACCACCAATTCTTTGCTTCACCCTCAAGGTGCAACGCTGCAACTTCTACAGCCTCTCTGTCTACTATAGGATGTAGCAGGAGAAAAGCCTCTAGCTTCTTTACCCTAAGTACATCAGTGAACCTACTAGCTGCATGTAGATAATAGCATCCACTACTTCTCTTGAAGTAGCATCCTATTTCCTCCAATTTCCTGGAGGAGGAGTGTCCATGGGTTTACAACTCTCCATGTGAAACTTTCCCAGTGTCTCTTTGGCATACTTGCCTTGAGAAACAACAATTTCACCATCCCGCTGCCATATTTCCAAACTAAGGAAATAATGAAGGAGTCCCATGCATTTTTCTTGACGATGGAGTCATACTCCTCTACCATAGCATCAACCCAAATTGGTTGTTGCACTACCTCCTAAAAGGAAGATGGTTCTGTCACAATACGCTTACTGATAAGAGCTATGTATCTAGTAAACCTGTATGGACACTGTCTCTATCTGCGTAGTGAAGTAGGGGCTCTTACATTCTTTGTTGCATCAAGTCTCAATCTATCAGCTTTCATGGTGCACCTTCTACCATTTTTGGTGGATGGCTTTGCATGAGTGTCTTCTGCTGCTCCATGATCCTCCGCATGTGGTTGCTCCACATCTTGAGGCTCATCCTTTGGAATCAAGGGTTCCTCCTCTGCATGCAAATCCAGCTCCCTCTAAAGGGACAATCTCATGGATTTCTCCTCATCCAATTTTATATCCCGTCGCACAACATTCATTCTATTGTTTTGAAAATACACTAGATAGTTGTGGGGAGTTTTAGTGTACCCCACAAATATCCCAATCTCAGTTGTTGGTTCTAGCTTCTTCCTGGCGTCTTTGGTCACATGCACATAAACAGTGAGCCAAAAATCTTAAAATGTGAAACATCAGGTTTCTTACCATTAAAAGCCTCTTCTAGTGTACTCATGCCAAGTATCCTATGAGGACAATAGTTTTTCAAAAATACCATTGTGTTGCATGCCTCCACCCACAGATGCAACGGTAGGCCCTGATCATGCAACATTGCTCTTGCTGCACCCACAATTGTTCTGTTATTTCTTTCTGTGACCCCAATTTTCTATGGGTTATGAGGCGCAATTATTTCTCTCTAAATTCCTTCTTTGCTGTAGAAGTCATTGAATTCATTGGATATGTACTCACCACCATTGTTGCTCCTAAGAGCCTTCACATGCCTCCCAGTGTATTTCTCCGCCAGTGCTATTAACTCAAGGAGCTTTGAGAGCATCTAATCTTTCTTATGCATGAAGTAGATCCAACACTTTCGAGAAAAGTCATCAACAAATATCACATAGTACTTATGCTTTGTTTTTGAAGCAATAGAGAATGGTCCACACATGTCTTAGTGAATTCTCTCAAGGATTTCCAAAGCTTGGTTCTCATTCTCATGAAAAGTGGCCTTTGCATACTTTTCCATTGTACATCCCTTGCATGTGTCTGACTGCGCAAGTGTACCCTTGCGAAGACCCGTAGAAATATATTGTATGAACTTCAAGGCTCCATGGTGAAGATGGCCCAATCTCCTGTGTCATAACTCACCCTCATCCTGGCTCACCACTTTTTCCGCCTTACCCATCAATGATGCACATCCATCTACATCAAGTTCATAGAGATTCTTAACTTGAATCCCAATCTTCTTGGCTTGTCCTGTTGTTTTGTGTCGCAAGAAAGCTTTGTAGAAATTATATAACTGATATGTTATACATCCGAGATTCTCTTGATCACACACTATTTGACTTCATGCACAATACAGAATCTCTTCTACCATTGATCATTAATTGCGGAAATAAAATCAATTGCATGCACACATTAAAACCATAAAAATTCACACATATGGACATAGTATTTTATGGGAAAGCTTAAAGTTGAAAACCCCCAAGTATCTGTATATTAAATTTCATAGATATCATGTAACAATCATCATTAAAAGCTCCTCACAAGCTCTCAGTACAATCTCCAATTGCTACACACTAATCAGGTTCGATCTAGCAAATCTCATGCTCCAATCTCTGCCACCTGCTAGCCTGCCTCTACTACGCAATCACTACTGAAGAATGGCTCTGAATGAACTCGAATTGGTCCAGCCTTATTCACACAATCCTCATTGGCATATCCAACCACTGTCTGTTGCAAATCATGCAACACTATAGTCACAACTGATAGTCACACTGCTCTTTCACCTACCTCTCCACTGGTCTCCACTGAAACTGTCCATGCACTGTAGTTAACTGATGTATTCTTCAGTTGATTAATGATTTAATAATTAGTGAATTAATTAATAATTAATTCACACCACTCTCACTAGTGTATCAATCAGTTAGACTAGATACAACTAACTCAACTGTGTTTAACTCAGTTAAACTGAACACAACTCCATTAACTTCCTCAATCAACTCCACCAAACTCTGTCACATGAGTTCTAACTGAAGTATCCATGCAATAGCTCCACTTAACCCTCGGGAATAGCGTAATTCCTTCTGTCAGCTCCTGTGCCACATCTGTGCACTTAACTGAAGTGCTCCAAGAGAATAAGATAATGTTTATAGTCCAAATATTATTAAGAGCTAATAATATTCAACATATCTATTTTTAGACTGGCAATCTAAAAATAGATTCTGCCTAATATGTCTAAAAATAGAAGTCCATCTATTTTTTCCGACTTGACCAACCATCCACAAATAGCATCCTGCAACTCATAGAACATGATCCATATGTCTAAAAATAGACATAGTCTAAAAATAGACTTTGCGCCAAAAATAGCCTGCGGGCCCACTTAGTGAAGGCGACTCCTTTCCACTAATCTCATCATCTTGTTGCAATATCAACACTCCCTCTCAACAAGATATGGATTATCTGCAACCCCTATCCTGCCCCTGTGGTATTCGAATTTTCTCTTGGTGAGCGCCTTTATCAAGATATCAACATCCTGATCCTCCGTGGGAATGTATGAAAGTAACATGACCTTCTGTTGCACACAATCTCTGATATGATGATACCGGATGTCAATGTGTTTAGATCTATCATGAAATACTAGATTAACCGAGAGTTTGATGCAACTCTGATTATCACAATATATCGCAGTAGGATCTAAGTGTGAACCGAACAACCCGACCAGGATCTTCCTCATCCATATAGCCTCGCATGCAGCCAAAATCGCTGCCATATACTCGGCCTCCGCTGAACTAAGTGCCATGTATCTCTGCTTCCTGCTGTACCAAGAAACTGTTGTCGACCCGATACTGAAAATCCCTCCAGATGTGCTCTTTCTGTCTGTTGGGCTCCCTTCCCAATCTGCATCCGTGAAGCCACACAGCTTCACCTCATCCGACTGTTTGTACCATAATCCATATCACGATGTGCCTCTGAGATATCTCAATACATGCTTGCCTGCCTTCCAAAAAAGCTTGGTAGGCTTAACCATAGCTTGTGAAAGCTGGTTAACAGCGTAGCATATGTCAGGTCGTGTATTGACTAGATACATAAGCGACCCCACCAACTTCGGTAAATAGTGGCATCCACTACCTCTGCCGATGTAGCATCCTCTTTCCTCCATCCACCAGGAAGAGGAGTGTCGATAGGCTTGCAGCCATGCATGTTAAACTTCCCAAGTATCTCCCGAGCATACTTTCCTTGAGACACAAACAATCCATCACTGCGCTGCCAAATTTCCAATCCTAGGAAATAATGAAGGAGGCCCAAGTCCTTCATCTCAAACTCCTTTGCAAGATCAGCCTTGCATGAGTGTATCAACAGTTCATCACCTGTCAGAATCAAATCATCTACATAAAGTACAATGACCAGCAACTTACCCTCCACCACAATCTGGTATAGGTTCGGATCTGCCTCACTCTTGGAGAATCCAAGTCCAGTGAAATAACTATCTATCCATGTGTACCACGAGGTGCTTGTTTCAACCCATACAATGCTCTTTTGAGCCTGCACACATGCGACTCGCTGCTGAAGATCTCGAAACCTTCGGGCTGCTCTATGTACACCTCCTCCTCAATCACGTCATTGAGGAATGCAGTCTTCACATCCATCTGATGAATGTGCCACCCCATCTGCGCTAAGAGAGCAAGAATCATCCGTATGGAAGAATACCTTGCGACAGTTGCAAAGGTTTCCTCATAATCGATCCCCTAAATCTGTGAGAAGCCTCGAGCATTAAATCTTGCCTTGTACTTCTCCACACTCCCGTCAGCTACTTGCTTCACTTTGTAGATCCATCTCGAACCTACCACTAATTTCCCTTCCGGCCTTGGGACAATCTCCCATGCACTGTTTCTGACAATCGAATCATACTCCTCCACCATGGCATCTACCCATGCAGGGTCCTCCACAGCTTCCTCGAAAGAGGATGGCTCTGTCATGATACACTTGCTCATTAGAGCCATGTATCTAGTATATCGGTCAGGTGATTGTCTCTTTCAGCGCTGTGATTTAGGTGCTCCTACAATGTTCTCTGCATCCTGATTCAGTTGCTTAGCTTCTGTAGTGCGCTTTCGCCCTCTGATGGTTGGCGCTGCATGAGTGGTCTCTTCCACTCCATGAACCTCCTCTTGTTGCTGATCCACATCCTGAGGCTCATTCTTAGGAACTAATAGCTCCTCATCTGCATGCAAGTGTGGCTCCCTCTCAAGCGAACACTTCATGGCTTTCTCCTCATGAAATTTGATATCCCGTCGCACAACAGTCTTCCAACTGTCTGGAAAATACACACGATAGTTGTGGGGTGTATCAGTGTATCCCACAAATATCCCAATCTCTGTGGTCGGCTCCAGCTTCTTCCTGGCATCCTTCATCACATGAATGTAAACAGGTGAACCAAAAATTCTCAAATGAGAAATATCAGGCCTCTTACTAGAAAACACCTCCTCGGGTGTACTCATGTCAAGTATCCTATGAGGACAACGGTTTTGCACATAAACCGTAGTATTGCATGCCTCAGCCCACAAGTGTATGGGAAGGCCTTGATCATGCAACATCGCTCGTGCAGCACCCACGATCATTTCGTTCTTTCACTCTGCAACCCCATTCTATTGTGGGTTATGAGGCGATATGAGCTCTCTTCAAATTCCTTCTATGCTAAAAAAGTCCTTGAATTCGCCAGAGATGAATTCACCACCATTGTCGCTTCTAAGAGCCTTCACCTGCTTCCCCGATTCTTTCTCAACCAGTGCCTTGAACTCACAGAACTTTGAGTATGTCTCGCTCTTCTTCTGCATGAAGAAGATCCAGCACTTACAAGAAAAATCATCAACAAATATCGCATAATACTTGTGCTTTGCTGTCGAAGCTACTAAGAAAGGTCCACACACGTCTGTGTGAATTCTCTCAAGGATCGTCATGGCGCGACTATCCTTCTCATGAAAGGTGGCTTTCATAAATTTTCCCAAAGTAAATCCCTTGCACTAATCTGACTGTGCAAGTGTACCTTTGGGAAGCACGGTAGAAATCTACTGCAAAATTTTCAAAGCACCATGGTGAAGGTGGCCCAATCTCTTGTGCCATAGCTCACCCTCATCTCGGCTCACCACTCCTTCTGCCTTGCCTGCCATTGCTACACAGCCATCTACCTGCAACTGATAAAGGTTCTTAACTCGAACCCCTATCCTCCGAGTTTCACCAGTTGCCTTACTACGCAGGAAAGCCTTTCCCTCGCCAAAGACAACATCATATCCCTTGTCTTCCAAGATCACCATAGAGATAAGATTCTTCTTCAATCTTGGAGCATGCATGACTTCCTTCAATACGAAGGGTTTACCAGACTCCCTCTCAAATTAAATGGTCCTGATACCGGTCGCACTGTATCTACCATCATCGCCCATCTCGATGTGCACTCCAAGATCTTTCTCATCCATATCAGTAAACAAATATTTGTCTCTGGTCATGTGAAACGACGCACCACTGTCAAGAAACCACACTGATCCCATTATACTTGAGATCGAGCATGTGATCAGCGAAAAATCCAGCTCAAACTGTGAGGCTAAAGCCTCTCCAGCTGCAGATCCAACAACCTGCTTATTTTTCTTCTTCTGTGGACAATTAGTGGCGTAATGTCCATGTTGGTGATAGTGAAAGCACTTCACCTTGGACATGTCCTGCTTCTTGCCTTTCACACCGGATTGAGAAGCATTCTTCTTGCTCTTCCCCTTCCTTGCTTTGGCATCCAAAGCGCAATTTTCTTCATCTACATTCTTCGATGAAGATCCGTCCCTAGTACTCCGCCTTATCTCCTCCTGCACAAGATCCGACCAAAGTCGCTCCCATCTTGGCAGTTTCTCTCGACCATTGACAGAGTCCTGATAGTAATGCCAACTCTTCAGAAGCCTAAGGAGAGCCAAGCTCACCAAGTCCTTGTCATCTACAGTAACCCCCACACTTCCCAGCTCATCGCTACACTGGAAAAACTTCGTGATGTACTTGGGTATACTGTCGCCTTTCTCCATTTTTATGTTCCTGAGTTTATCCTTGAGCACCAACTTCCTCTGGTCGCTCTTTCTTTGGAACAAATCTGTCAAAGCTTTCCACATCAAGAATGGAGAAGATTTACCATGAAGGCTGGACATTATGTGATCCTTCACACCTTCCAACAGAATCCTTCGACACTTTGCTGTCTTCTTTTGCCATGCGTCAAGTGCGGCAGCATCGCTAGAAGCAGGTTTTGGAATTTATGCATCTATGAACTCCTTCAACCCATTATCATCCAGCACCACCTCCATCCTGTCCTTCCATGCAATATAATTCGAGCTGCCCTCAAGGGCATACTCCAATCGCAATCCGTTGAAAGACATCTCAACTTCGACACCAAGAAAACACTACTACAAATTCGAATTCCACCAGCACAAAACTCAACTGCTTCAATGCTTTGCAATTGCTCCAATGATCAATATTGCTCTGATACCATGTAGAAATTATATAACTGATATGTTATACATCTGAGATTCTCCTGATCACACACTATTTGACTTCATGCATAATACAGAATCTCTTCTACCATTGATCATTAATTGCGGAAATAAAATCAATTGCATGCACACATTAAAACCATAAAAATTCACACATATGAACACAGTATTTTATGGGAAATCTTAAAGCTGAAAACCCCCAACTATATGTATATTATATGTCATAGATATCATCTAACTGTTCATTCAAAGCTCCTCACAAGCTCTCAGTACAATCTCCAATTGCTACACACTAATCAGGTTCGATCTAGCAAATCTCATGCTCCAATCTCTGCCACTTGCTAGCCTGCCTCTACTGCGCAATCAATGTTGAAGAATGGCTCTGAATGAACTCGAATTGGTCCAGCCTTTCTCATGCAATGCTCATTGGCATCTCCAACCACTGTGTGTTGCAAATCATGCAACACTATAGTCACAACTGATAGTCACACTGCTCTTTCACCTACCTCTCCATTGGTCTCCACTGAAACTGTCCATGCACTGTAGTTAACTGATGTATTCTTCAGTTGATTAATGAGTTAATAATTAGTGAATTAACTAATAATTAATTCACACCACTCTCACTAGTGTATCAATCAGTTAGACTAGATACAACTAGCTCAATTGTGTTTAACTAAGTTAAACTGAACACAACTCCACCAACTACCTCAATAACTCCACCAAACTCTGTCACATGAGTTCTAACTGAAGTCTCCATGCAATAGCTCCACTTAACCCTCAGGAATAGCGTAATTCCTTCTGTCAGCTTCTGTGCCACATCTGTGCACTTAACTGAAGTGCTCCAAGAGAATAAGATAATGTTTATAGTCCAAATATTATTAAGAGCTAATAATATTCGACATATCTATTTTTAGACTGGAAATCTAAAAATAGATTCTGCCCAATATGTCTAAAAATAGAAGTCCATCTATTTTTTCCAACTTTACCAACCATCCACAAATAGCATCCTGCAACTCATAGAATATGATCGACATGTCTAAAAATAGACTTGCTCCAAAAATAGCCTGCGGGCCCACTTAGTGAAGGCGACTCTTTTCACTAAGCTCATCATCTTGTTGCAATCTCAACAAGCTTTTCCTTCACTGAAAACAACATCATAGCCTCTATCCTCCAACATTGCAACTAAGACTAAATTTTTCTTCAAACCTGGTACATGCATTAAATATTTTAATTGAAAGGGTTTACCTGAGTGTATCTAGAAGGTAATGGTACAAATCCCAGTAGCACTATACCGCCTGTCATCACCCATTTCGATATGCATCTGGAGGTCCTTGTCCTGCAAGCTACTGAAAAGTTCTTTGTCTCTCATCATGTGAAAGGATGCACCACTATCCAAGTACCACACCGATTCCATTGCACTTGACACCATGCATGCAATGAGTGAGAAGTCAAACTCAAATTGCGAGGCCAAAGCCTCACCAACTACATATCCTGAAGCCTTTTTGTTCTTCTTCTTTTGTGGACAATTAGTGGCATAATGTCCATGCTCATGACAGTGAAAACACTTCACTTTGGACATGTCGCGCTTCTTTCCATCTTTACCGGACTCAGATTTGGAATGAAATTTCTATCCTTTCCCCTTCTTTGCCTTGGCATCCAAAGCACAATATTCTTCATATTCATTCTTAGATGAAGTTACATCTCTGGTATTCCGCCTAGATTCTTCTTGCACCAAATCCCACCAAAGTCGTTCCCAATCTGGCAGCTTTTCCCTTCCATTGACAGAGTCGTGATAACTACGCCAACTCTTGGGAAGTCCTAGAAGAGCTAGGCTCACCAAATCATCATCAGTGATAGTAATTCCAATGGTCCCAAGTTCATCCCGACATTGGACAAACTTTGTTAAATATTTTAACATGGAGTCGCCTTTCTCCATTTTGATCTTCCTAAGTTTATCCTTCAGTGCCAATTTTCTATGATCACTGCTACTTTGAAATAGATCTTTCAAAGCTTTCCACACTGCATATGGTGTCACTTTGCCATGGATACTTTAGAAAACGTGGTCTCGTACTCCCTCCAGTAAGATCCTCCTCGCCTTTGCAACCTTCTTTTGCTAGGCATCAAGATTTGTAGCATCTGTCACAACGGGTTTGGGAACATCATTGTCAATGAATTATTTCAACTCATTGTCCTCCAGTATTGCCTCCATTCTGTATTTCTAAGAAATATAGTTAGAGCTTCCCTCGAGTGCATACTCCAATCTCAAGCCATTGAAAGCCATTTCGATCCCGAATCACCTATAGCACCAAGAAATTCTTCTGCAAATTCGAATTCTATTCAGTCACTAACTCAGCTACTCCTCCACTACATTGATTTCCTGTGCTCTGATACCATGTATAAATTATACAAACAATATGTATATCATGGATTCAATCCGATCAAACAATGTACTAAAGCTAGATATTGAATCGCTTCTACAAATCAATTGCGGAAATTAAACACAATCGCTAATCACATGTAGCAAGAAAGAATCAAATCAAACCACAACACAGACAATTTCTCAAGGAAAGCTTGCTGCTCAAACTCCCACTATCTTATATTGTATTTTCAACATGGAAACATGAAACAATTACAATGCACTCTTCTCACAAGAGTATCTAGCACTCAGCTAATTGTCTCACACTATCCTGGACAACACTAGCCAACACTTAGCCAATTCTCAGCCTCTAAATAGCCTGCCTTGCTTACGCAATTGTTGATGAATGCAATCCCTATTCTTTAGGAATTTTGGCCTTCCTAAACTATGCAAGGATCATGATAAATCCAATGTGTTTTTTGGTTTCATGGGTGCAACCCAATAATCCTACAACTAATAGTTAACATCCCTTTCACCTTTGTCTCAACTGGGTCTCCACTGCAATTGACATGCATGCAACTAATAATAGTAAATCATCAGTTGCATGTTAGATCAATGATTGTGAATTAAATAATATTTAATTCACTTGATCTCTCACCAGTGCAACAAATAGTTACAACTAGCTCAATTGACTTTAACTCACATAGATTGAGTTAAATGATTTCTCATGTATTAACTAATGCACCAATTGCACTTCGAACTCTGTTACAACTAGAATTACTCTACATGCCTCACCAACTATCCTCAACTCGAAATTCATGAGCTAACTGAGTTTATCACACTCATTTAAATATTACAAGTGATTATGAGATAAGATTACATTTTATTGTCCATTTTAATTAAGGGAAAATTAAAATAGACATTGCACCAAATTTAGCCCACACCAATGTAGGTGTTGCTAAGACCTATTGGTCCCACACTAGTGTAGGTGTTGCTAGGACCTATTGATCCCACACTAGTGTAGGTGCTACAATTTATTGTTTGACTTCAACAATCAATACAATGGTGTTGAACTACCAACTCACATATAAGTTTCACAGTAGTTATATTCATGGATTTGAAAACATTAATTCCATGTCATATACAAAAAAATGAATGATGATAAGTATTGTCTTCATGACATATGTGTTTGTGCTACATCATTGCTTTCTAAGAAGTTTCATTGATGTGATCTATGTACTTAGTTAACAAAAACCACATGTCTTTGAAGATTTTATTCACAAATTTCGTTAAAGAGTCGAAAAAAATTGAGTTCTGTTAAATTAATCAGGTTGTGTTAGTCCATTGTTGAAAAGGAAAAATGTAAATTTACAAGTAGGAAGAAATGTGAACAAGTTGAAGGTTGAGGGATTCAACCATGTCTTCGCTAGTGAAGATAAAAAATATGCCCCGAGTTGAATAACTTCAAAAATAATATGATTTCATTTCACTATTTGCATATAATGGAAAGGTTTTCACAATGACTTTACATTAGCAAAATTGCATTCTAAAGGTTGAAAATCCTAAAACAAAGGGTACTCTAGAAAAAGAAAAATTCAAAACCAAAGATCCTATTCCTTTGTAAGGAATGTATTTTGGGTGACCTCATACCGCGTAACTTCATTAAGTGACCTCCCAACATCGCGATTGAATTTCAAAATAGGATGCCAAAAGGTTATTCAAAGTACTTTCTTCACTTAAGAAATTTGACCAAAATATTTTTCTTTGGAAATTTGGAAGGAACACTTAGAACTAACTAAATACCACAAATATTGAAAAATAAAGCTACTCTGGAAGAACATTTGAAGCAAAAACCTTTCATTTTAAAAAGCTGAAATGCTTCAAAGATGAGACAATGAGAAGTAACGCTTTAAAGCATTCCAACCAAAAAACCCTCATTTTCATCAGAATAAATTCTTACAGCATTGTGTCTTTGTGAAGCACAATTTTTTCTTTTCATAATTTTGATCTAATTATGGGCAAATAAGTTTTGATGTGCTAGCTCCCTCATCTGTTAAATAAAAATATGTTTAGGATCGTCACAAGTTAGCCATTCATGTGAGGGTTTGTGTGTCAAGTTATGTGTTTTTTAATTAGAAATTTATGAGTTAATTAGCTTTTAAAAAATCATGCACAGAAAATCAAATGCAGATAAATAAAACACAACATACACATAATACAATTGTTGATAAGGAGTTCGCCCCTCCTAGGCTACATCTCCATGGACCTGCTTCAACTAGCTAGGCCCTCTTGGGATTAATGGTCAAATGTCTGGTTACATGCACCTAGAGTGCTCCAGTGGCTTTGTAACCTACTCCATTGGCTTCAAAAGACCCAAAAACCCCAAAATTGACTATTTAATCTCTAAAAATGGTTTCCAACTGATCTAGGCTTGACCTCCTCTCCTAGTGTCCCTAGGCTTCTTTAATCTTCAAAGTGACAACAACACTTTCAGAAGTGCTCCAATGCCTCTGCAACCTATTCCATTATGTTCAAGGCATCAAAATCATCTAATAATGACTATTCTTGCTCCTAATTTGGTCTTAAACTGATCTACGCATGGCCTTCCCTCCTGGTGGCCCTAAACTTATTTTTTCTTAAAAATAGAAAAAAACACCTTTAGAATTGCTCCCCTACCTCTGAAACCTATATCAAAATATTCAAAGCATGCCAATATGCCAATAATGACTCTTCTTGAGCCAAAATTGGTCGAAAATTGCTCCAGATATGCTTCATTCAATTTTGCCTAGTAAACTGCCTCTAAAACTAGAGAGGACTCCAGTTAGTCGGCCAAAGTTGGAGGTAGCGCCTAAAATGGTGGTTCTACCATAAATTATACCACTTTAATATCTGTTTAAATAATACAAAGTGTAGTTTAACAATGGATAAGTGTGGAGATTAACGCGATAAGCGTGTTTTTAATCTAATCCGAATTACAATTATGGTTAAACACTTGAACACAGAGGTTATGAGTAATTAAACCCATGTTAAAAGTTAATCGGCACATTAATATTTCCACTCTGTGCCTGGTCATAAAGTGTGGTCTTATGAGAGGGGGCTGGCCCCCTCCATACCCCCATTGGAGAAATTGTATGACAATAAATACATGTTGTCGCCCATACATTGGAAGGACCATGCGATAGCTCGTTGGTAACGGCTGAGAGTGGTATGGGGGAGGTCATGGGGTTGAGCCCTAGCCTTTTCCCAACCCTTGTAACATTTTTCCACCCTAAAAATATACGTGCCAATATATATATATATCCAAACCTTTGAACTTTGCTTAAATCCATCCACCACCGTTGAATCTTGGACATTGGAAATTGCATGTTAATTCGGAACTTTGGTTAAATAAAATATATGCCCATAATATAAATTAAAACCAACCTTTGGACTTGTTTAAAAATTACCATGCCACCATATATATATAATCCGACTTTGGAATATGAATAAAATATTTCAGAGTTTGGCATATAAACTATAGTTCGACCTTGGATAGGGTCCACCATATGGGGCACGTGGCGGCCCCTGGCTGCACCATGTATCAGCTGATGTTTGGGATGTCCAACCATATATAAAAAAAATTGAATTCAACCTTAGGATCCAAATCATAAAAAAATACGCCTTCAAACCTTGACCGACGAATCCTATAGTGACACTTGTCACAGTGTCATTGGGAAAAATGGAGGAAAACCTAAATTTATAGCCTTTGACCCTATTTGACCATTTTTTTGAAACATTTTCTGTTCTAAACGGTAGTCAATGGGCTCTAACTTCCTCATACGGACTCTGCTTTGAGTGAAATGAATTGCGTCAGATTCCTGGTGACGTGTCGGATCTGGTCGTTCTAGTTTGCTGTAATTCTAAGCACTTTTAATTTATGGCACATTTTTTCCCTAATCCAGATTCTAATCACTCTTTCCCACTGACATGCTTTTGGACCCACAAAAGTTGGTTATCTTATAAGAGCTTAATACTCTTCCGTTTCCCAAGTTTTATCATCTTGATAATACTTGGAAAAATCGCCATGACAACCACTTGGGTTTAATGACATGCCTTGCCTTGCAAATGGCTTGGCTCTTCAACCAATGTTCTCCTTTTGTTGCTGACCCAATCCAACACTTGTTGGCTTCTTTTTGACTGATATAACTCTTTGTTGTACCAAATTGATCCCTCAATGCTTGGAAAACTAACTGATTTCCTTCTCACTGAGAATCATGTTCCTCCTTTGCACAAACATGCATTCAATGCAAGCTTCTCCTTGGAAACCATTTTCCCAAGTTAAGCCCATCTGAGTGGACTACAATAATGAGTTCCAACATCAGTAATAGTAAGAAACGAAATGACCATTATTTTACCTCCACGGTACCAAATTCCATATCTGGAAGAATGCATTCACCATCTCTTTCACTTCTTGGCGTCAACACATAAAATGGTCTACAATGGCTGCAAACTTTTGGGCTAAAAATTATTTGAAATATTGTCCCTCTTTCCATCATCCTCTAGTTTGACATGCTACTCATGCCATGGATTTGAGAATGAAGACTAAACATGAGCCTCTTGCTCAAGAGTGTACCTTACCAAATTCCTGCAACATCTTGTCACAAACACAAACATCAATCTGAAAAAGACATAATGCAAGAAACATGACTTGACGACATATCCCTTTTCTCCATGTACTCTTCCATATTGGTGTCAAACTCATCAACCAAACACAAGTCGACAAAACATGCCTCTTCAAACAACTAACTCTCAAGTCAAACAAAAGAATGTATGACAACTCTCAAATCTCTCACCAATACAGGTACAAGTACAATAATCCCATTTACATGTACAAGTAATTAAAGAGATGAAATGATAAATCTTGCTACAACAAAGTGAGTCAAAATAAATCCACTTTCAAACACCTTCTTGGTGTAAACGTGAAACATGCATTCAATTGGAAAAGAAATGCATCAACATCAAAAGACATGCAAGGCCTCAATTGGATAAGAAATCTAACCATCTCTTACCAAACCATTTCAATTGTGCTTATTTTATCTATAGATCATCATGCGAATCATCTTGACCCACATCGATTATGGAATCCTTTTTTCCATTCTTGTCAATCTCTCTCTCCACCTTCTTCTAATGTCATGGATGATTTGTTGGATACAAATTCCAACACTTGTCTACAAGATGACCTTGCTTATTGCAATGAGTGCAAAACAATTGCATATTATTTTCAACATGGATTGCTTTGTCCAATGGAACTTTGGCTTGTTGCCTCCTTTGCTTAGAAAGTGTCATGTGCATGGATATCTTCTTCCAACATCTTTAAATGTTTTATCCTAACCACAAAAGGAACATGCAAACTTTCTCCAAATCTTATGTGAATATTTACCATGTTTATCATAACCAAAATCAACTTGATTAAAGGCATATTTATACATTGAACATTCACCTTTGTCACCTTCTTGAGGAGGTGAATTTGATGAGATAGTGGCTCTCTTCAGAATGCCAACAATGCATTAAATGTCTTTAGAGCTTTCAACATCCTCTTGTTTGTCATTTCATTAGCTAAATGCTTATGAGCATCTTCTTGCAAAGTGGATGTAAAACTTTTGAATTCCTCATGAATACAATCTTCAAGCTTGAGGTAATGAACATGAAATGAAAATCCTTCTTGGAACACCTTCATGTGCCTTTATGGCCTTGGAGCATTCTCCATTATGTTGTCCATAACCAAGACCCAAATACTTATGCCTTTCATCAACAACAATTGGCTCAACTATGCCTTCTGCATGTTTGCCTAATCCCTTACCTTCATAGCCCATTTTCATCAATAATGTGGACCCTAGTCCTCTATATTTTATTTCAAAATATCCTACACATTCATCTTTAGAATAGTTAGAAGATAAAATTGAATTGCATACCTCTTTTTCCAGCACATTCTTGTCCAAAGTTTCCCTGGCATCATGGAGTTGAGTCTCCATTGCATGCATCTTTTCAAGGGTTTCATTTGCAATATGGAGATGAGTATCCATCTCATGCATCTTTTCAATAAGATCTTGCTTCTCCTCCTTCATGGAAATCAACTTCTCTTGAAGTATAATTCTCTCCCTCTTATCTTCATACATCTCTTGCACCATATCATTCATGATGTAGAGCTTCTTAAACAACTCTCTATCAAAGAGTTTTTCTATGGAAGATTGACTTGAAAAATCACTTAATGAAGCTGCCATCACACCTGTAATTCAGAAAAAGCTTCTTTGTTGTGATTTGATAACTGAGCTCTCAATTTTGACCTTCTCCTTCACACATAAAATTTCACACAGTTAAATTCTTCTTGCACAAATTCAAAAACCAATAGCTAATTCTTCTAGCTAACCTTGGCTAAAATGAGTTAAAATTTTCTCTGATACCAACTCGATCTGATTATGGGAAAACTAGTTTTGTTGTGCTAGCTCCCTCGTCAGTGAAATAAAAATGTGTTTAGAATCGTCTCAAGTTAGCCATTCATGTGAGGGTTTATGTGTCAAGTTATGTGTTTTTTAATGAGAAATTTATGAGTTAATTAATTTTTTTAAAAATCATGCATAGCAAATAAAATGCAGAGAAATAACACATAGCATACACATAATATAATAGTTGATAACAGAGTTCACCCCTCCTGGGCTACATCTCCACGGACCTATTTCAACTGGCTAGGCCCTCTTTGGATTAATGGTCAACTGTCTGGTTAGATGCACCTACAGTGCTCCAATGAATTTTGAACCTACTCCATTGGCTTTAGAAGACCCAAAAACCCCAAAATTGACTATTCAATCTTTGAAAATGGTTTCCAGCTGATCTAGGCTTGACCTCCTCTCGTAGTGTCCCTAGGCTTCTTTAATCTTCAAAGTGAAAAAACACTTCAGAAGTGATCCAATGCCTCTAAAACCTATTCCATTGTGTTCAAAGCATCAAAATCATCTAATAATGACTATTCTTGCTCCTAATTTTGTCTTTAGATGATCTAGTCATGACCTTTCCTCCTGGTGGCTCTCGGCTTCTTTTTTTCTTCAAAATGGAAAAAAAAACTTTATAATTGGTCCTATACCTCTGAAACATGTACGAATGGATTCAGAGCATGTTAATATGCTAATAATGACTCTTCTTGAGCCAAAATTGGTCGAAAATTGCTCCATATATGCTTCATTCAATTTTCCCTATTAAACTACCTCTAAAACTGGAGAGGACTCCAGTTAGCCCCACCAAAGTTGGAGGTAGCGCATAAAATGGTGGTTCCGCCATAAATTCTGCCACTTTAAACTTTGTTTAACTAATACAAAGATCATTTTAACAATGGATAAGCTTGGAGATTAGCATAATAAGTGTGTTTTAATCTAATACAAATTATAATTCAGATTAGCGCTTAAACACGAAGGTTATGGGTAATTAAACCCATGTTAAAGGTTAATTTGTGCATTGTTATTTCTGCTTTGCGCCTGGTCGTAAAGTGTGGTCTTATGGGAGGGGGTTGGCTCGCGGGGCTGGCCCCCTCCATACCCCCATCGGAGAAACTATTTAACAATAAATACATGTTGCTGCCCATACATTACAAGGAACATGCGGTAGCTTGTTGGTAACGGCAGAGAGTGGTGCGGGGCAGGTCGTGGGGTCAAGCCCCAACCTCCGCCCAACCCTTGTAACATTTTTCCACCATAAAAATATGCACACCAATATATATATATATATATATATATATATATATACAACATTTTTTCATTGTCCCTGCAATCCCCATCCCGCACATTGGAGGCTCATTTCAGTGGTCAAAATAAAGTGTCATGCCTTGCAAATACCATCATTGCTCTAACATTCCTTCTGTTGACTGTTTCCTGAACAGACCACCAAAACCCCTTGTTTTTTCCTTGGCACTAGTAGTCAGTTATGCCCTCGTGCTGATGAGGCAGATTAACACTAGCCCTCGCGCCAGCTGGCGCTTTGTCTCAATTAGCCACCCGCGCCAATCTATTTATGGAATTTTTTTTTAAAATAGAGATGAAGTTTCGATCACAATAACTTTGTGGATGAGTCATGGGGAGTGGTTCTAGTAAATAACCACGGCCTTCCTCCTTTGGCCTCTTGTTTCCACCTTTTGGGGAAACCTCCCAAGGAATAGGCCTCCCTTTCACTATAGTAGGGATCCCAAGCTCCTCTTCTCCCTCTATAAATATAGCCATCCTCCATTGATGAAGCTAGCTGAACTGAAGATAATATAGCAGAAATGCTGGAGAGATAGAACAGAAGAATCCCTCATTGAGAGAGCTTAGGCTTGTGCCTTCATCCCGTTCGAATTCCTTGACATTCATCGAGATGTGCTCCAATCGAACCCCCTTGGTTGTAACTCTTTCTTCTATTTAATACAGATGTATAACTATTGTTTGGTTCCCATTTTGCGTTGATGTGTTCTATTTGATGCAATATGCTTAACCCTCCTTGACTGGTTAGTAATTATGAATGAGATTGTTGTTTCGTATGCTGCTCTTGTTTGTTAATCTTGTGCAGGTATCCAAGTATCGTTGTGAACAGATCGTGATTTGTTGAGGCAGGAATCGAGAGGCCACCACTACAATAGCTACGACGATAGCGTTGGACTACAGGTAGGTCAATCTACTGCATCTATTTCATTCAGTAATTAGAAACCTACACTCTAGTTTGTCCTATTGTTTCTAGACCCACTATCGGGCTAGAGGGATCATCTCTGTCCGCAGAGAGGATTTACCTTCATAAAAATTTGGTGACTCCACTGGGGATCAGTGCGAGTTTGTCTTACTACCCTTGTCAAAGTTGAATTTGGTTGTCTGTTGGTTTGTCTATCTTTTCTGGTCTGGTTGCTTGTTTAGAGTCCTCTTGTTTAGCTCTAGAGTGTCAGGATTGACCTCTGCTCATTGAATTTCTCATTATACCATAGATATCCGGCTTGGCGCACTTTTCAATTGAACAGTTGTGTTGATTGGCGCATGTTGCTTGTTTTGCACTAGCGCCGACCCCAGTTTGGCATGGATTACATCCTTAAAGTCGCGCTAAATCCTGTAGGTTTTGGATTGACTGTCATTTTGAGTTTTTGGTCAGTTGTACTTGCCTGTGGGTGGATTTTTGATTTGCAATTGTTTTTTTGAGATTGTTTTGACTATAATAGGCTTGTTTTTCTCAGTTGTACATCCATTTACTTATCAGTGCAATTTATAGACTTAGGGTTTCTGAGTGTCCTAGCTCACTAAGCCTTCTGATTGGAAGTCGAGTCTTTTTATTCTTGTCAGTCCAATCTCTTATCAATTGTGTTTAGTTCCTTTTTATCCTTTAAGAGTTTGTTCTAGTTGAATGATCATTTCGAGTTTCGTTTGATTTTTCTTCTTGTTGCTCCAAGCATAGATCACATTGCTTGTCTGGATCGTTTCATAGCTTTCTCTTTGATTGGAAGAGTGCATCATTGGTTTGAGTGCATCTTTGTGTTTGTGTTTCTTTCATCGATCATTCGGTTTAGCTCTTTGCATTCGCAATCCTCGAACTAGTGTTTGTTTTGTTTTTCTGTATTATTAGAGCATTGTGTGCTTCATTTTTATTGAAAAATTAAAAAAAATTTGCATTCTTTCATTTGCATGAAAAAGGAAATTTCTTTCGCATAACTAGTGCTTGATTAACTAGGAAAGATTTTTTTTCAATTTTTCTTGATTGAATTAGATGCATTAGCGATTTTCTTCGCTTGATTTCATTTGATTGTTATTGTTTGAAAGATCTCTATCCTTCTCGTAATTAACATTCATTGAATTGAAAAATGGTGTTCAGTTGCATATAGTTTGCATTTAGATAATTCGAGATCAACATTTGGTAAGGCCTTGAAATTGAAAAATAGTTCAAGATCAACTATAAAATCAATTGAATTAACCTAAGGAAACATTGGAACCTAACACAAACATTTTAGTGGTCTACACTAGAGACATGATCTGGCGTCTTAAAGCCTAGAAGTTTTTGTTTGCCTTTTGACTTTAGACAGCACTAGTACAGACTTGTGCTCCTCGTACCGTCGAATATATAAAGGGATACCCTCATAAGTTGAAATCCTTTATCCATAGGAAGCCGAGTCTGCTGCCCTATAACCGTGATACACCGAACACAACATTTGGGGAGACTACCTGTACGTATAGAAAATCCTTAGTCATTTCTCTTTCATTTGATCACCAAGGTGTATATGGCAATTCACGGAAACTTGGTACACCCTCTTTCTTATATTACCAGAGTAGTGATTTTGATATTTTCGTGACTCTTTAAAAAGAGGAGAGATAATCAAGCACTTGTCCTTTAACGCTCATTTAAAATTGAAAGTGACTAGAGTCATATTTTATCTATTTCTCGACTCTTAAAACATGAAATAGCAAAGTCTAGTTTCAATGTCATAAAATAAAATTCCCACGATTACATACCCGTTTAGAATTTGTCACCTGGCTTGTTTTTTTTTCCTTAGATTTTGGTCTTGAAGCCTTCTTTACGAGATCTCTTTTTCTTTTTCTGTTTCTGAAATATGATCACAGTGGCAGAACTCCCAGTTTCATCGTCTTCTTCACTGCCTCGTAGTGGTAGTTCTTTTCCTGACATTTCTTATGAAACTCCTCATTCTACTAGGTCTATCAAGTTTTTGCAACCTATTCTCCCGACTATTTTACCTCTTGCTACCCGATATCCTCTTGAAGAGTCAATTGAGTTCAATTGGCCTCCTCCAGGTGCTTGGTCTGGTTTTGGGGATGAGGAAGAATTTCCTCCTCTTACTTCGAGATCACCATTTATAGTTGCTGCTATACCTCTGAGTCCCTGTCGTCTCTTTGACGATCTTACAACCTCTTCAGACATGGATTCTTCAAGTCCTGTTGACAATGAAGGAATGCCTGTCTCTACAAGTGAATATCAACTTTTCCCTAAAGATCTTCTGCATGTTTCTATTCAATATTCTCCACCATCGGTGTCACTTCCACCTAGATATAGGTCCTTGAGTCAGATTATGTTTGGTGTTGCCTCTATAGCACAATCTAACACATCAACTCCTCCTAGGAGTACGCTCCTCCCTTCGTTGGGACTCTCACCTTCGACTTTGAGTTCATTAGTCATTGTTACATCTATTCCAGTCCAACCTACCATTTGTGTGGCTTCATCTACGTCGGTTGTTACGACATAATCATCAGAATCCTTTCACACTCTAAGGTCTATTTTCCTCAATCCCACGTGGCCTGTCAACCAGGGTCCAAGCAGATCACAAGCTCGCGCTCCGAAGACTGCACCCGCTGATGCAGCTTAGACTTCATTGATGATTCCTAGTGGCCTCACTTTTGAAGAGTATCTGCTGCCTGTTCAGCAACAGAACTCTCAGGGTTCTTAGCAGCCCTAGGTTCCTGTCTTTCGGTAACCCTGTTTATTCGTTTCCTCCTCTGCATCATTATGACGAGTGTGGTAATCCTATTTATTTTCCTCCTATTGATCCTTATCATGTTTCTTATGATCCTTATCATATCATTCCTCATCTCGGACCGACCTTATCAACACAACCCTCTGGCTCGCAAGGACAACCCTTACAGGGACAACCTTTGGCTCAGTAGGGATCCACCTTTGGTCCACAGGGACAACCTTACGGTCCATCAGGCCAGCCTTTACAAGGTCCGCCTTTGGTCCAACAAGGACAACCCTCCAGTCCTGCTCAAGGGCAACCTATTCCATATTTTCCATCTAGCCAACCTCTTCCACAGAAGCAACCTGGTGGTCCTCATTATCCAGGTCAACCCGTTCTGTAGGAGCAACCTATTCAATCAGGTCAGCAACCGGTTCAACCTGTTCAACAACCGATTCAATCTGTTCAACATCCTATTCAACCTATTCAACAACAGGTTCAGCTTGTTTATCCATTTCAGCAGGGTCAACCTATTCAGCAGCTCGCTCAACCTGCTCAACCCTAAGGTGCTTATTACCCCCAAGGTCAATATCAACTGGTATATAGTGCACCTCAAGGTTTTACTTTTCACCCTAAAAATCCATCTCAGTTGGTGTATAATCAACCTCAAGGCCATACTTACATTCCGCAACAGAATCCACACGCTGCTCCGCAAGGACCTCAATGGTATGCTCAAAATAAATATCCTGGTCCTCAAACCCAATACCAGCAGAATTATCCGGCTTATAACCCCTATGGTCAGAATCCTTCTAGACAAAACATATGGGGACAAAATTTCTCGCAGGCTGGGTGGAATGTTAACACAAGTCCTCATCAAAGACCTCCGATGCCTTTTAATCCCCAATTACCATTTCTTGCTATGTTGGAACTATCTGATGTGTCAAAGTTAATGAACGATCTGATTCTTCATAACCCATATTGGCCTCCCGTTCCAACCAAGATTCCTAGTGATTGTCCTAAATTTGAGGGTAAGTCTGGAGAAGACCCCCAAGTGCATGTTATGACTTACCACTTGTGGTGTTCCTCTAACTCTTGGGTTGATGATTCCATTCAACTCTGTCTTTTCCAACGGACTCTTACTGGTGTCGCTGCCAAGTGGTACATTGAGCTATCTCGTGGCATATTTCAAGATTTCAACTCTCTCACCATGGCATTCCTTACTCATTTCCAGTTACCGGTTTGTTATGGGATAGGGACACATATCCTCACATCCTTGAAACAGGACCGAGCTAACCATATCTTGGATCATATTCATGAATGGAGACGTTGTTGTCACTTGATTAAGTTTGATATTCTTGATCATCCTCTAACTGATTGGTTCACTACTTCCTTTGTCAATCAGATCGTGAAAGACATAGCTATGGGGGCATGTGTAACCGAGGAACAAGTCATTGCCCGTGCCCAGTACCTTGATCTTGTGTACTTATAGTCTTCCATGTTGTATGATATTTTTCCTGATGCCCCGCAACTTGAAACTTCTAAAGCACTGATAACCCCATCCGTTGATAGTATTATTGGTTCTGTGTCTTAGACTTCTCGTAAGTCTTCTCGTTCAAATTCTGGGAAGCAAAAGTGCACTTCTTCCAATGATGTTGCTTCTCAGCCCACCCCAAATCCCGATAAAACTACGGAAGTCAATGCCGTTCACGCCAATCCGGTGAACAAAACTTCCAAAGGGAAAAAGAAGGGTAAAGGCAAGGCCAAAGCCGATACCCCGAAACCAGATTCGTCCAAATATCGTGCTGATGATGTCTCACAGCACAAGCTGAAGTATCCTTGTTTGATTTGTGATGAAGAGCACTACACCAAGGACTATCCTCGACGGGCCAAAGTAAGTAGATTACTCAAAGGCACCCAAGGAACTACAGTTGTTCTTAAAGAACATTTTCCATCTCAGCAAACCCAGATGGTAGAGCAACCTCAATCCTCTGCCCCTTTTGGCTCTCAAGTTTTCATGATGAATGGTTCTACGCCTGTTTCTATTGCTACTCGGTCAAAGGATTATACTGAATCATGTCAGGTAGCGGGGAAAGAGATCGATGATGGTCCTCCTCCTCCACCTATTTCTGGCTCTCTTCAAATTGAAAGGCCCAGTACGGAGTGTATTGTACAACCACCTTCTAAAGGTGTACTCCGCAAGTCTTCTTACAATCCCAACGCCTGTGCTGCCCAACATTACAGTATTATTGAGGATTTGGCTTAGGCGCCCTCTACAATGTCTGCTCTAGAAGTACTTCAGAATTGTTTGTCTCAATAGAAAGCTTTGTTATCTGTGATTTGTCGGGTTGATCTTTCTGATACTAGCCTTCTTTCTTTCGATTTAGAGAATTCCGTTCCATGACTACCGCATCAAATTGCGCTCATTATACAGGTTGTCGTTAATGGTCTCGATATTCATCGAGAGGTTGTGGATGAGGGTGCGTCCACGTGCATCATGTCATCTTCTTGCTGAAAATCCATTAGTTCTCAGGCTTTGAATTCATCACCAAATTCCTTGGAAGCATTTGATGGAAGAGAATCAAAACCCTTAGGTGTTCTCGCTAGTTTAACGATTACTTTGAAAGGGAAGAAAAACAATTTCGAGGTAGAAATAGTTGATGCCAAGCTCAATTACAATCTTGTTCTTGGTCGCAGTTGAACTCATGCTATGTTATGCATTCCGTACACTCTCTTTTGTGTCCTGAAATTCCCGCACGAAGGAAATATTGTTACTGTTGATCAATTGTCATTCTTCACTTCTTCTTCTTAGAACAATGTTCCGTATGTGGATAAGAACCCTACTCCCTACGAGAGCATTGGGCTGGGTCTTTTCAAATATCCTACCCTCATGGGTATTTTTCCTCTTCCTCCACCCAACACTATTTAGATCAATATGATCTCTCGGAGTGATGACCCCTGGATCATCCCTTCACCTGAGCAGGTCGATTCTTTTGGAGTTCGATGCCTTTAAGTTCGAATGAGATTGATTATTGTGAACTTCTTGCAGCTTCAAATCCTCTGCCTTCTGATCATGCTCCTTTGAGCATGTCTCTTGACGCTTATTCTCAATCCCGTTGACTCAGAGACTTGGATTCATCCGATCCCTTGCGAGAGATATTTCCTTCTGATCAAGCCATCGTGGAAACTATGTCTCTTGAGGATTTACCATGGGATGATGGTCATCATCATTCCTCGTTTATGCTTGGCCTCGGGGCCATGTCTATGTGTCTTGAGAGATTTGCATCTTAGGTTCCATCTCCTCTGCTTCAAACGCCTATTCTGACTCATGAAGTCTTTATGGAAGGTAACTTGAGTAACATTACCCAAACGATGCCTATCAACATTTCCGTCAAACCGAGCATTGTCGAGAACATCCATCTTGGAGTCACCTGTTCTTCCGATGAAGTTCAAGTCTATACTAGCCTTTTCCACGAGTTTCGCAAGGTCTTTGCATGGTCTTATGAGGAAATTCCTGGCATCGATCCTATTATAGTAATGCATGAGATTCCTACCTACCTTGGTTTGAAGCCTTTTCATCAGCGCCTTCGTCTTGTGCACCCTCGAAAGGTTGTCGCTATTAAAAGTGAAGTTGAAAAACTTCTTAACGCAGGTTTCATCTACCTGATTCCCTTGATAGAATGGGTGTCTAACATCGTTCATGTAGATCAGAAACAGGGGACCATTTGCATCTATGTTGATTACCGTGATATCAAGCGGGCCTGTCCTAAGGATAATTATCCTACTCCCATTATCGATCAGATCATTGATGACTATGCTGGGAGTGAGATCTTTTCCCTCATGGACGGTTTTTTTGGCTATAACCAAATTAACATTCTCCCGACTGATCAGCATAAGACAACCTTCATCTGTCTTTGGGTTATTTTTGCATATAAGAAGCTTCCTTTCGGTTTAAAAAATGTTGGGGCCACATTTCAGTGAGCGATGTCATATGCTTTTCATGATATTAAGCACATTGTAGTTCAACCTTATCTGGATGACCTTCCCGCTCATTCAGCTAAGTGTAAGGACCATCCTGACCATCTTTGTCATATTTTTCTTCATTGTCAACGCTCTAACATCTGGTTAAATCTGTACAAATATATCTTCTGCATCGATTCCTGTAGACTCCTAGGGTTTATCGTGTCCAAAGACGGGATTCACCTTAATCCTCTCAAATTTGAGGCTATTATCAATCTCCCTTCTCCATCTTCACTACATCAGCTGTAGAGTCTACAAGGAAAGGCTAATTTTCTACGACGCTTTATCCCTAACTATGTTGAAGTAGCTAAAGTATTTACGCAATTATTAAAGCAGGGTGTCCCATTCCTCTGGGATGAGATTACTCAGAAATACTTTGACACATTGAAGATGTTTCTCATCAATGCTCCTCTTTTGCGTCCTCCAAATTATCATCACAATTTTTCCCTCTATTTAGCTGCCGTGTTTAGCACAATTGCCATGGTTCTGTTTTAAGACGATGATGATAGTAATGAGCATGTTATTTACTACCTCTCTCGTAACTTTCTCGATACCGAAACGCGCTATGCCCATGTTGAGAAGTTAGTGTTAGCTGCAGTTCAAGCAGTTCAACGTTTTCGTCATTATATCTTGCTGCATACTGTGATTGTGATTTCTAAATGCAACCCCATGACTTACATATTGTCCCGACAATTACTGGGGGGGAAAATATGCGAAGTGGATCATTATCCTCCAAGAGTTCGATTTGGAGTTTACTATGGCCAAGTCAAAAAATTCATTAGTCTTTGATGATTTAATCTACTCTCTTCCTTCTGACTTTGCTCTGTTTGGTTCTGAATAACGCATTCCAGACGATACACTTTTTTTTATTTCCACCCTCGATCCTTGGTACAGTGATATCATCGTATAACTTCAAACTTCCACTTTTAGATCTGATTTAACAAAGGATGCTCGTCGACGCATCCACCATCAATCGCAACCTTATCGTATAGTCGAAGATACACTCTACTGTGTCAGAGTAGATTCCATTCTCCGTCAGTGTTTGACCATCAAGGAGGCTGAGAGAGTTCTAAATGATTGCCATAGTGGCACTTATGGTGGTCACATTTCTGGTTATGCCACTGCACAAAAGATTCTTCGTGTTGGGTATTTCTGGCCCTCTATCTTCAAGGATTGCATTGTTGCTGTTCGTAAATGTCATGACTGCTAGATATATCAGCGCAAGATGCACGCACCGCCTGCAAATCTCCACCATGTTATTACCGTTGGTCTCTTTTCGAATTCGGGCATCGACTTTATGATGTGTAACCCTCACTCGGCTAGGGGCATGCATATATTATTGTATTCGTTGACTACTTCACCAAATGGGCCGAAGCAATGCCTACACTTGCCGCCGACGGTAAGATAGCCGCTCAGTTCATATTCAATCACATCAATTCTAGGTTTGGTGTCCCTCAAGCCATCGTTACCGATCATGGTTCCCATTTTCGACATTATATGGTGGTGGAGTTGACTTCCAAGTTGGGTTTGCATCACGACAGCTCAACGCTGTCTATCCTCAGGCCAATGGCCAGGTTGAAGCCGTGAACAAAGTTCTAGTCACTATGCTTCAACGTATGATTGGGATCCATAAATCCAATTGGCATCTCATGTTGTTTTCGGCTCTCTGGGCATATCGAACCTTAGTCAAGGATGTGACTGGATTCACTCCATTCCAGCTTGTTTATGGTCTGGAAGCTACCCTTCCGATTGAATGTGAAATTATTTCGCTCAAATTAGCTGTTGAATTATTGTCCAACACTTCACCTGAAGAAGAGCATATTCTCTACTTAGATAGGCTAGATGAAACTCACCGCTTTGCTACTTTTGTCGTTGAAGCACAGAAAAAGCGGGTCAAAGCCCATTTTGACCAATCAATTTACCCTTGCTCCTTTGTAGAAGGAGGCCTCATCCTCTTATACGACCAAGCTCATGATAAGCTAGGGGCTGGAAAATTTCAACCCATGTGGCATGGGCCTTACATCGTTAAATGCATTTTGAAGAACGGGCCTATGAGCTTATTGATTATGAAGTTCATCCTTTAGATCATCCCAGGAATGGGTTGTATCTCAAGAAGTATTATGCATGAGTCATTCGTGCATGTTTTGTGTACATAGGTGTTTTTTTTTTCATTTTTATACATTTTTTGGTTTGGTGTGTTTTGCGAGTGTTTTCCTGCTTATTGGGCTGTTGCTTATTGTGTACATGTCTATTACCCCTTATGTCGGTTTCACAGATGGTGCTTCCTACAGTACCCGGAACTTGTCTTCGGCAGCCTGGGTGATTTATGATCCTATTGGTGAGTTGCTAGACCTGCAAGGTATTTGTCTAAGACGGACTACAAACAATATCGTTGAATATGGTGATGTCATTGAACTATAAATCGAGGCAATTTCCCTCGGCATTAGTGCCTTGGTTGTAAATCTAGACTCACAGCTTGTTGTTCTTCAGCTTAATGGGAATTATTCAGTTAGAAACCTGCACATTTTAAGATTGTATTTACGTGTTCGTTTTCTAGAAAGACCTTTTGATTATATCACATATCAACATATTCCTAGAAAAATGAATGCATTAACTGATACAGTGGCTAATATTGTATTAGATAGACATTTGCGTAATCTGTAAAATCATCATCACATGACTCATATAAAATAGGAAAATAGATGTGTATATATATATATTGAAGGTTTGTATCAGTGTGCACCATAAGTTTCAAAAAATATGTGTGTTTCTATTACATCCTGAGACATCATGTCTCTCAACAAAATGTAGAAATAAAACCCTAGGTGTCTAATCAACATGATGATCATGATAGCATGTCACTGCCCAAACAAGCTGCCTCAGCAAGTGATGAACTCAATTCGACACCCCTACAGTATGTCTTTGATATGCACGAGGAACATCATCGAAACGTGCATAGCCTGGGACCCCACGGGTGATTCCCTCTAAGTTGTGCATGATCTTCTCCTTCTCACCTTGAGGGGCAATGTCAAAATCATGAGGTATTTGCCTCGCTATCGGAGACATCCTTGCAGGTTTCTCTGGGCCTACATCTGCAAATGCATGGATAGAGTGTCAGAACATACATAACTAAAAAAAAACATATTACTCTTAAAATTAAAAGATGAGTCTTACCAAGTGCTTCATCCCAATCCTCTCCTTACGGGAGAGGGAGGTTTGGATCACTAGTAAAATATGTGCCAGAATAGGGCTAGTCCTCCACAACAATCAACTATCGGTGGAATCAAATAACTCAGGTCTCCGGGACATCTGCTGACCGCGCCCTGATCTTGGCATCAGAGTTGCCCATCGATCCATCTGTGGTTCCAGTGCTGGTGGGTTTGGGACTATCACCTCCTGACGCTGAAAGATTAGTAGTCGTTCTAGAATTAACAATACTAGGATAGATCCATAACCAAACTATTTCAATTTGGTCTTCTTGCACTTTGTTAACTGACGTTTTATATTGATTGTCACAGCCTCTGCCCGGTTGTAAATGGTCGGTGACAAGTAGTCTACAGCAAGAAGTAACTGTGTTTTTGTTGCTTCATGTGATGCTTGTGATCCTACGGCTTGTGTGATCATGTGTAGCACTACCCTTAGTGTTAAATCCAAGATAGTTTGGATATCCACCTTCCCGCTTTTTGATCCTTTTTGTGCTCTCGGGCATACCCTGTCAATCACCATGACCATGTTCTCCATAGTGGGCCAGGTGCCGGTCAAGATTGGTGCTACCCCCCTCCGCGACAGTTCTGTTATGAAATAAATATCAAAAACATCAATCTCGAGCTCCTAATCTCTAAGAATGAATTTTTCCTGATCCTCATCCCAGATACTGATCAAGTATTGTAGCAACTCCAGTTTAGCTCTGAGACACGGTGTTAAGAAGAATTTTTTCAGTCCATAGTCTCTGAGAGCTTCCATGCATCTCTCATTTTCCATGGCAAGCTCATCCTCTTCACTGTGTTCTCGTTCCTTCCACTCGATCAACATTTTCTCACTCTTTCACCTGCAAACATGTTCATATGGACATTATTAGCTAAATCAAACACTGAAATTTGTGAAATAAGAGTTTTCTTGCTTGCATTATGAACTTTGAAGGGTCTGCACAGTTGGTGCGACTGGTTTAGAAATAGTCGCGCCGACTGGTGCGCCCAGTTCAAAAATCAGGAGGTTGGCGCGAGTCCATGCCCGAAACTCGCACCGACCGCCGTGCCCTAGTTTTCACAATTTCTCCCTCATAAATCAAAACTGAAGGTTGTAGGTAATGAAAGAATGCTTGAAATGTAGGGAAGGGTGTCAGCTCTTAGCTGGAATTGACAAATCCGAGATTGGTCTGCTAGATTGCCCAATATCTTCACCACAAAAATCACAAGGTAAAATGGGTCACTATTGCTCCACAAGAGGTAAAAGTGAAAAGTAATTATTTTTTACCATTTTTGGAATTTTATAACTTTTCAAAACCCTAATTAGATTTTAAGACATGTTTTTCAATTATTACGTTATGTTATTTCGAGAAATGGGTTTCACGTTTGCTTCTTGTGCAGTAACAGGTTTTTAAAGTGATGGTGATGAAGTCACGAGTTGTATTTTATACTTTTTCTAACTCGGTAAAAACACGAAAAAGTCACTATTGGAGACATCTTTCATCTCTTTTATGACTCTCTAAAACTGAAAAGATTGTCGAGACTCTTGTTGTTTTGAACTCGTTAAATGGCTGCGAAATGATATCTACCCAGTATACGTTTACCCCTTTTTCGGGCTGGGATAGATTATTTACGAAAAAGGAATACCTTAGCCAATCACAACTAAGAGGTTCTTTCAGATATTGTTTTCTACCTTTTCGGATCTGAGAGACTATTTATGAAAAGTGACATATTAGATTTTTCTTTTCCACTTTTTTTCAAACTCTCTAGATATGAAAAGATGTCGAGTTCTTCCTTTGTCAGACTCATTAAACTCTGATGACATCGGACATCGTCGTAATGAAGTTCATCGAGTTCCTCCTTCCTAGGGCTCGTAAAATGTACTAGGATGGATTTATCTGAAGGAAAAAATTACATCACAAGCATATGTTATCCCCTTCAAGCTTGTTTTAAAAAATAATTGGGGTACTCGCCAGAAATGGTGGGGGGAAATTGAACCAGTTTTTAGTTATATTGGCAGTATGTCTCTCTTGAACATGACACTCTTCTGCATTCGTGTCGGGTTGGGGACATCTTATTTCTTCATTTTTTCCTCCATGGGTTTGGGTAATCTGTTTTGACTTCTCATCTGCTCTTTTCCATCTCACCATGACCTTAGATCCCTTGATTTCAAATACTGCCAAATCCAGAGTCGTGTCGTTGATATGTTCAAGAGAAGTTTTCCTCTGCACTTTTCAATCTCCCTCTGATTCTCTATTGGTCCTAATTCACTATCATTCTGTTCCTCTATCTCGTGTGGATGATGTGGGAAACATTATGGCCCTCCTTCAACCAGGTCACTTCCTATCAACTTCAACTCATTATCCAGGAAGTTGATCTAGAGACTCCTTATCGATACCTTGGAGCCTGCATGCCTCAATGATAAGTTCTTCGCATTCGACGACAGGTCCACATCATTGGCCTTTGATCGAGTGATTTTGTGGGTGTTCAATGCCAGCTCATTGTTCACATTCTGTGGATTATACCTACTGTACCTTGAGGACCATTGTCATTATTGGTGGTTTCTCTCGTGCCTGTTAACAGCTATCATCATTGGCTGGTAATCAAGTGATTTTTCTTGCATGTTTGACATCAGCTCACATATTCACATGTTTGAAATTTGTACTTGTTCGGATTGAGATGGAGCGCAAGACCTTGGATTTTTTCTGATAAGATCAAGGTTGCAGGATACTTGATTTATCATGACTTTATTACATGAATCTTTTGATTGGATGGCTGTGACCATATCCGATTCTAATTGTTGATCCCTACTGCTGGATGGTTGCATCCATGCCATGGATCTTAGTTCATATATACTCTATTATGGATGGTTGTGCCCATGCCACATGTACATGTCTCAGAGATATCAGTTGTACTTGTAATTGCAGGTCTTCCGACATCAGTGTTTGATTCGAACGCGTTCTCGTAAAGCATTTCACCCCTTCCCCTCTCTTGGACTTCATGCTTTAGGGGGCATCTTTTACACAACATTTTTTCACTGTCCCTGCAATCCCCATCCCACACATTGGAGGCTCATTTCAGTGGTCAAAATAAAGTTTCATGCCTTGCAAATACCATCATTGCATCCCTTATCATGAGTCTAACATTCCTTATGTTGACTATTTCTTGAACAAGCCACCAAAAACCCTTGTTTTTTCCTTGGTACTGGTAGCCAGTTCTGCCCTCGCGCCGATGAGGCAGATTAACACTGGCACCCGTGCCAGCTGGCACTCTGTCTCAGTTAGCCACCCACGCCAATCTCTTTATGGAATTTTTTTTAAAAATAGAGGCGAAGTTTCGATCACAACAACTTCATGGATGAGTCATGGGGAGTGGTTCGACTGAATAACCACGCCTTCCTCCTTTGGACTCTTGCTTCCACCTTTTGGGGAAACCTCCCAAGGGATAAGGCCTCCCTTCCACTATAGTAGGGATCCCAACCTCCTCTTCTCCCTCTATAAATATAGCCATCCTCCATTGATGAAGCTAGCTGAACTGAAGATAATATAGCAGAAACACTGTAGATATAGAATGGAAGAGTCCCTCATTTAGAGAGCTTAGGCTTATCCCTTCATCCATCTGAATTCCCTGACATTCATCGAGACGTGCTCCAATCGAACCCCGCTGAAGGAGGCTACGATGTTAAGGCTTGGTTGTAACTCTTTCTTCTATTTAATACTGATGTATAACTATTGTTTGGTTATCATTTTATGTTGATGTGTTATATTTGATGTAATATGCTTAACCCTCCTTGACCGGTTAGTAATTATGAATGAGATAGTTTTTTCGTATGCTGCTCTCTTTTTTTAATCTTGTGCACGTATCCAAGCATCGTTGCGAACGAATCATGATTTTCCGAGGCTGGAATCGAGAGGCCACCACTACAACAGCTATGACAACAGTGTTGGACTCCAGGTAGGTCGATCTACTGCGTCTATTTCATTCAATAATTAGGAACCCACAATCTAGTTTGTCCTATTGTTTCCAGGCCCACTCTCAAGCTAAAGGGATCGTCTTTGTCCACAGAGAGGATATATATATATATATATATATATATATATATATATATATATATATATCCAAACCTTTGAATATGCCAACAGATTTCGTTCCAAACCTTTGAACGTTGGCTTAAATCCATCTGCCACCGTTGAACCTTGCAATTTTGAAATTGCATGTTAATTCAAAACTTTGGTTAAAAAAAATATATGCCCATAATATAAATTAAAACCAACCTTTTGACTTGGCTAAAAGTTAACATGCCACCATATATATATATAATCTGACTTTGGGATATGAATCAAAATTTCAGAGTTTGGCATATAAATTGTAGTTCGGCCTTGGATAGGGTCCACCAGAGGGGGCACGTGACAGCCCCTGGCTACACCACGTGTCCACCTCTAGTTGGCTTGTCCCACCATATAATAAAAAATTCGAATTCAACCTTAGGAGCCAAATCATAAAAAAAATTCACCTTCAAATCTTGACCGAAAAACCCTGTAGTGATACTTGTCAGAGTGTCATTAGGTGAAATGGAGGAAAACCCAAATTTATAGCCTTTGACCATGTTTGACCATTTTTTTGAAAATTTTCCTATTCTGAACAGCAGTCAGCAAGCTCTAACTTCTTCATACGGACTATGTTTTGAGTGAAACGAATTGCACCAGATTCCTAGTGACAGGTCGGATCAGGTCATTCTATTTTGGTGAATTATGATCACTTTGAATTTTTGACAAATTTTTGCCCCTAATCTAGATGTCTATCAAATTCTTTATTATCTAAAATTTTATTAATATTGTATGGCACCTTACTTTTTTAAAGTTACAATAATTATTTATGCCAAACTTAATGTGAAATATACTAAAAAATATATTATTTAACTCTTACTTGAAAATATGAGACTAATAAGAAAGGGAGTTTATATATATGGGCCAATTTTAAATACAAAATGTTTTAAAATTTTAATTAAATATAATAAATGATGTGTAAATTTTGATGTAATATATATATGTGGTGTAATTACTGTTATTTTTTTTAATAAATTTTTGTCATTAGATTCCAATCCAAACTCTAGGAAAGCAGAGCCTAGGTAAACTTTCTTTGAAATGTTTGCACATTAAGTAGTCATAGCAGGGCCCTCCGCAGTTCAAGAAAGAAAGGGAAGCACTTCGCATGCATTACCTAGACTATTATTTTCTTGGCCTCGGTCCGAGGGCCAAGAAAAAACTTATCAGAGCTATTTAAGGACCTTATTAATATACCCTTTTCCACTTCGTTCTCATTCCACCTTCGAGGGAAACTTGTGACGACTCAGATTCGCTCATTCCAGAGATTCACCGCAAGACACTATTTAGGAAGGAGTAGTCTACCCATGCAGAGGAATTGCCAAGAAATGTCCTACCAATGGAAAATTTTCTGGCTCTGGTCACGACGCTAGTTTACTCCAACTTCGAGGTTCGTCTCTTCGGGCTTGCCCGGGCAAGCCATCGGGCAACCTATTGGTTGGACATAAGTACACCCCACCATACAACTGCCCATGGGAGGAGGTATACGATACAATGTAAGCATTAATGGCACACTAATTTGAATTTCACAACTCAACTGCAAATACGAAATTTGAATTTGAATTAATATACCTTCTCAGCCGATGTTCTTCACAGTTGATGCATTCAAATATCAGAGGCCATTTTGGTGGTGAAAAAAGTAGCCACTGTTTTCATTAGACGTCAAAGAAGTGAGATGAAGGGAACCAACGTTTCTGTTGCTTGCAAACACGTTGACGGTGTTAGCTCCCTATAATCAGCAAGATTGGAAAAAGTATGATTGCAGGGAGAAACATCGTTTCAACCACTTTGGGATTCTAGGATCTAGCCCTCCTGAATCCGGAGAGGGATCTCTCCAATAAGTGCAAAGATGGATTTGTCTTTGAAGTTTTGGGTAATGATATTAGGCTAGTTATGAAGGCCGAGGGTTTGTTTTGTTTTTTGGATGGTTGAGCATGATTATTGTTTGAGGTGGGAAGTTCTAAATGCAAAGAGTTTCAAAGGTGTGAAGTTGCAAGCAAATAGAACAAGCTTTGGCTAGGAAGATAGATAATTGCAAGTTTTAGTCCATTGGGCTATGGAGTCATAATAGGGTTTAATTGAAACAACAAGGGGCAAGAGTGGTCCATGGGGCAAGTCATCTATGTCTAAGGATCTCTTTAAAGTTTGATTTATGGAATGAAATGAAACAATAAGAAGGGGAATTAAACAGATGAAGAACAAAGAGCAGCCCAAGATCTGGTAAGTACTTTTAAACTAGCCTGCTTTTGACAAACACTTAAGAGAGACATGAAAGTAAACTAGGATCTGGTAAGTACTTTTAAACTAGCCAACCTTTGATACACTTTCAATAGAAAACATTTTAAAACAAAGGGAAACTTGAAGGCAACTGTTGGAGTAGAAACTAGCGGGCCGGGCTCACCACAAATCCTCTCCTGGCTCTGCTCTACTTGGCAACTTCCAAGACAAACACAAAGATAACACAGAATGGCCTAAGATCTGGTAAGTACTTTTAAACTAGCCATCTTTAGACACATTCCAAGGGAAACATTCAGACAGTCTTTCGGGATAAAACTAGGACTAGGGCACACCATATCTTCCTTAGTTAATATCTACTTAACATGAAATGAAAGTAACATCCAAGAAAAATATTCAGCTAAGACAATAAGATGAGGGAACGCTAGCATTCCTATGCTTAAACTGAACTAAATCATTCCTACATAACACAGATTTGGAAGAAAACATGAAGATAAATATTTTCGGTCAGAGAAGGGTACTGATATACAGTAGGTCCTAACTCTATGCATGTTGTTCTTTATAAGAGAAAATGAACACAGTGAAAACAGAAATAAAACAACAATTCACAATAAGAAATAACATCACCGTCGACATAGACCAGGATCCCATAAATCAGCTTGTATTGATGCTCCAAACCAGTTATAGCTTTAAGTCCAATGCTTTAGTTTAGAAATCATCTACAGTCCCTGAACTAACTAGTCTATCACAAGCAAAACTTTAAGAGCCAGTGAACACTATTTACAAGTAGAAGTCTCAAGCTCAATTTACATTTCAAAGTTCAGCAACCAACTCAACCAACCCCTCTCTCATCTTCTCCAATAGTATCTATAGAAGAATGAGGAGGTGAGATCTGATAAAAGATCTCCAATGATAATTAATACAGACTCAATGGCTTCTCGGCCTTTGGGGGGCTTGATGAAGAAGCTTACATAGGTGTCTTCTGTATTAAATTATTTACATTAAGATTTAAGCTCGGTGGGAGCTCTTTTTTACTTTTGAGGCTCTATGTTGTGTTAAAGTAACTCTGCTGATATTTTGTCATTAAGTTTATTTGTAGAATTACTTCGGCCTCTGTTTGAATTCTTTGAGGCACAGGTGGCACTGTGGTAGCTGGGAGGAATCGATTTGCCTCAGATGTGGTGGTGGAGGCCTTTCTTCCTGATAAAACAATTATGATTTTCCTTTTAAATATGTTTTAATTTGGGGGATTAGGCTTTTGATAATCAATCTTAGCCATAATCCCCCATAAATCTGTCTTTAATCTTCCATTCTGATGCGTTCTGTCTTCGACCCTGATACTCTTTGATTTTTGATTCATTCACTATTTTGTTGGTGTGCAGTGTTGCACAGGGGTCGTGAGGCATCAATGTCTTTGGAGTATTGACAAGGCACGAAAATTTGAACCCTTGGATGGCTTTCTTTTAAAGAATCGAAGGCGCGAGAATTAAACCCCAGCCCTTGGCCTTTCTTCAATATATAATGGAAAAACCATATAATCACCCTTACCAAACGATAAAACCGGACTTCAAAACTTTGATAAAACCAAGTTGCATAACCATTTCAGGTCACAAAAGGTGTTTGCTGACGTCAGGGTGTTTGTGACCTGAAATCCTTATGAAATCCGCCATATAACTCTTATTGGGTCTGTTTTGGGGCTTGCTGACGTCGGCTCAAGTGCGACCCGAAATCCTTATGAATTCCACTCTATAAAATGTATTGGGTCCGGATTTCACGATCGTACAAGCAACCAAACAAGGCCCGCTCCAATCCGCTGCTGCCGCGTGGACACTGACTAGGCATTGGGACCGCCGGTTCTATGGGACCGCTGAATGTTGTCGTGGCCGTGGGGACGAGGGCGACTGTTTTTGGGCGATTCTTTGATAAATGTCCCATACCTTATTTCATTCCCCGAGCTTCTTTTGAGCGCGATCACCGTCAGATGAGCCAGCCTCAGATCGGACGGCTCACGTCAATATCGCGCTGAGCCCACAGTCGATTTTTACTGCGCAAAGAGGGCGGTATTTCCAAACCGCTCAAGGCCACGTGTCAGCCGGTGGCATTGATCGCGACCAAATGGGGAAAACATCTTTCCCTTTAAAGGCTGTGCGATGAAAACTGCTCCGGTTTTGTACTGTGATTGACCATGGGGACCACCGAGGCGATTGATCTATGGGCCGTCGATCTGCAGATCAGATCGACGGCGAAGAGCAATTTAAGCTTGGCACCGACATAAACCTTTTCATACCCTGCAAAAAACACAAAAAATTAATAAAAACAAAGGTGTCATGGTTTCGGGGGCGGAATATATATTTATAATATGGGTTGGCGCACGTTTGTAGGGCCATGGTCAATATGGAATGCAATATGATCGGGGGCTATAATACACAGGGCTAATCAGCATCGGAGTTTTAAACATGGCAAACAAACTTATGCGCTTAGATTTTGCGATGCGATAAGTGCTTTGTGGGTCTAGCACCTGGTTCTAGGGTACGAGCACGTGGAGGGGAAGTGGCTTAAAACTTAGCCCAAGGGGGCTTAAGTTTGTAATACAAAAATGTGTTTGTTATGAAATTTTTCAAGTTTTTCAATGGTTGTGAGGGTTTCGATAAGGCAAAGAAAGGGTCTTAAACCTTATCAAAGGGGTTTTGATGAAGGGGAAAGGGGAAAAACATGAAAATGAGGGATTTTTATGAGGAATAAAGGGGAGCAAAACGGGGGTTAGCTTTTCAAGTGAGGAAAGGGAAAAAGGTGATTTTTGCAGTAGTTTTTACTCATGAAATCAACAGAATTCTGGAGTGTGAAATGGGCACTGTTAGCACCCTGTAATTACCAAGATTGGCAAAAGTCCGACTGCAGGGAGAACATCAAACCGTTTTGGGATTCAAGGATCTAGCCCTCCTGAATCCAGAGAGGGATCTCTCTATGAATGAGTTTAAAGATGTGATCTTTAAAGCCTGAAACGTGATATTAGGCTAGTTATGAAGAGCATGGGTTTTTTTTGTTTTTGGTTGGGTGAAGACATGATGAAGGTGAAGGCAGTTCAAAATAAATGTTGAAGATGTCTGCAAGTGAAGGAATGATTCGGCTGATAGAAAAGGCAAAGACAGTTTTAACCCATTGGGCTATGGAGTCGTAGGAGGATTTTAATTGGACAGCAAGGTTCAAGAAGCATCCATGGGGCAAGTCACTTATGTAAAAGGATCTCTTAAGTTGATTTTATGGAATGAAATAGATAGGAAATGGAGAGCAAAACAAATGAAGAGCATTGAACAGCCTAAGATCAAGTAAGTGCTTTCAAACTATCTTACTTCGACATGTACTTAAGGAAAAACATAAAAGTATTCTGAGATCAAGTAAGTGCTTTTAAACTAGCCTGCATTGAAGTACTTTTAGTTAGAAAATATTTAAAAACAGTTCAAACAGCTTAAGATCAGGTAAGTGCTTTTAAACTATCCTTCTTTCAACATATTCTATAGGAAAACGCATATGATAATCACAAAGAGCAATCTAGATCAGGCAAGTGCTTTTAAACCAACCTGCTTTAATATACTCTTCAAAGAGAATGTTCAAATGAATAAAACATGGAAATAAAGCTTTCAGTAAGAGTAGGGTACTGTTGAGAGTAAATCCTAGCTCTATGTTTGCTGCTCTTTATCAGAGAAAGTGGACAGAGTGAAAACTTTAAACAAAATAACAATTGACAGTGAGGAACACATCACCATTGACATAAATCAGGATCCCATAAATCACCAGCTTGTATTTGATGTTCAAACCAGTTAATATCAGCAAGCCCGGTGGCTCTCTACAACTTCAAACTTCTCATATTAGCTTATGTATCTTCAAGTTGCACACAGGGCATCAGTAGCTCCATAAAACTATTACATGCAATCAGATGTCCAGAGACCGACATTTTCTCATCTTCTACAGAAGTTTTTATAGAAGAATGAGGAGGTGGGATCTGAATAAAGAACTTCTGGGTCAATTAATGCAGACTAATGTCTCCTTAGCCTTTGAGGGGCTCAATGAAGTAATTTACAGATGATCTGTCTGTATTAAATCAATGTACATTTATGAATTGAGTTCGATGGGAGCCTTTGTTGACTTTTGAGGCTCTGTTTCATGTTGAAGTAACTCTGTTGCTGCTCCCCGAGGTCTAATGATTGAAAATATTTGCTTCTGGGCTGTTCTTAATCTTTAAAATAATTTTTCCGACAATTAGAGATAAGATCTTTGATTAGTATTAATTGTTCGACTGTCTTTAGGCAAACACCTCTCGTTCAGGTAATGACTAAGCTTTCTTTGGTTTTAGCGAGGTTGCAGGTGCCTTTAGGAGCTAGAGAGGGTTTGATTGGCCTCTGCTTCAGGCAGTGGAGGCTTTCTCGGATCGACAGATGTCTTCATCTCTTCCTAAAACACTTCTTAATTCACTTTAGTTCAGTGTTTTAGGACAGACCACGCTCGGTCTGTGTCTTGTTGATGTGCAGGCCGCACGGGGCTCATATGGCATCAATGCCTCATGAAACATTGATGAGACGCAGAGTTTGAGCTGAGCGAATGGTTCTCTTTGATTAATCAAAGGCACAGGAATCGTCATTCCCGGCCTTCAGCCTTTCTTCATTATAATGGAAAAACCATTCAAACCTGTAAAATATAGAACTATGTTATAAAATCCTGTGTTTTGGGTTAAACTGCTTCAAAGGCGTGGGAAGAGAGCGTAGCCGTCAGATGGCATCATCCAATGGTTGGGATTCATTAGAAGCGATTAGAGGAGAATGGAGGAAAAGAACAAATCAGATTCGTTGATCGCGCGGAGATCGACGGTGGGGATTAATCGAAGGACATACAGTGGAAGGGAAAAAGGCGATGAAAGCATGCGGGAAAGATCTGGGCCGTCTGATCTGGACACATGGATGGTCCAGATCCAATTGGAGGATTGCAATTAGCGGGGAGAGAAAAATGGCGCGATGGAAATTGTCGATGCGATTGCGCGATTGGGGAGGGCGATGCAATTAAGCGATGACCGTTGATCTAAGGATCAGATCAGCAGTGGGAAGTGAATCGGAGGGATGACCGATCGGGGGAATAAACAAACGTGCCCGATGGAACTTTGCGATGCGATTGAGGGCTGCGGGCTGTTTGATCATTTTAAGATCAACGGTGGATTATGCACTAGCAGAAAGACCCTTTAAAACTTTATAAAACCCAAAGTTTAATGTAATACAAAGTTTTTGGTGGATCGGAGCGGAAAATATATATAACATGGTTAGGCGCCCGATTGCGGGGCCTTTGATTATATGAAACGATAAAAGGTCTAGGGCTTATAAATAAAGTTTCAATCGCATCGGAACTGTCGGGCCCGGTCTTTCAATCAACCCATTTGGATTTCTCCGATGCAATTACGAGATCGGGTCTTTTTAATCTAACCTTTTACAATATATAAAAACAAATTATGGGCGCGGTTAGACCAAAACTTTGGAAAAAGGGGTTTTTTGACTTTACAAAGAAAAAATATCAATTGGAGATGGTTTATTCAATGGTCTTACCGCCCGATTGCAGGCCCACGGTTTGTATAGAGAAACAATATGATCGGAGGTTATGACCAAAAGGGTCGATCACATTGGAGGTTCCAACTTGACAAAAAGACTTGTGCGCTTAAATTTATTCCGATGCGATAAGTCCTGAAGGGACTAGCGCATGGTTCTAAGGTGCGTGCATGTGGGGGAAGTGGTTTGAGATTTTGGCCCAAGGGGGCTTAAACCCTTACACAAAATATGTGTTTTTATGATTTTCTCAATGGTTTTTAAAGGGTTTTGAGGGTTTCGACAGAGTTCAAAAAGGAGTTTTAAACTCTGCAAAGGCAATTTTATGAAGAGGAGATGAGAAAAATGGAAAATAGAGGAAAATAATTGGAAAATATGAAGGTTAGTTTCTGAGTGGAGGAGGGAAGAAAGGGGATTTTACAGCAGTCTTTCTCATGGAATTTTCAGCAGAATTTCTAAGTTGTGAAGAACAACAGCAGTGACGATTTTAGACAAGGGCATGAGATCTTTCCAGAGGCTTCAAGAGATAACATTTGGCAATGAAACTATTTCTTGAAGGCTCCAACAAATGTTTTGGCCACCTTTTGATAGAACAAATTTTATAGGTGGCCAACAGTGGCTCCACTTGGGGATGGTGCTTTCTTGAAGGCATCAAGAACTTCAGACTTGCATTCCTCTGGGAGGCTTATCAGTACCCCATCCATTGGGCTGCCTTATTTACTAGGGCAATCTTATTTTTATTCTGAAAACATATTAGTAGCCAGGAAAAACAATGGATCTTCATCAACCAGCTTTCTACCTACCCAATCCTATTGATCTAACATTTTTTCTTCATTGGAATGCACTTGGACTGGCAAACTCTTTTACAACATTTTATTCTTTTCAAAATAGGAAATCTAATCTATTTATACTCCTTATTTCTCCATGAACTCAGATTAAACAGTTGAGTCCATATAATTCTCTACCTAATCTACTATCTGTTGGGATTAAACTATCCAATAGATTTCATTCTCTAAATTTTACAATAGAAATTTCAAAACATTCAAGTCAAGATTGAATTGTTTGACTTGTTGTAATCTATGGCATAAAAAACAAGCTGCACATAGACATTTATTTTGCAGAAAATTTAAATAAAAAAATGGAAGGCTTAAGATTTGAAAGTTTCAAGCACTTCCTTCACCTTTTTACAGCTCTGTTTTTTCCTCTTTTTGAGCTGTCTTTCCTTTGTCAACTGGTTCAAATTTTGAGCTAATTAGAACCAGATTTACCTTTGTTTTGACTCAGAATTAAACATAGATTGGAGTCAATTCTTGCTTGGGAACTTAGGTTCAAGTTTTGAGCATGTTTGAACCTTTAATTTCTATCCTAATCTATCTACTGATAAGCCAAGATTAAATAGTTTGGCAAATCGAATTCACTATCCTATCAACATAAAATTTAAAACTAATTAGTCAAGATTAGGTTGTTTGACTAACTAGAAGTGTGTTTTCAAGAGTGGCATTTGAGCTTGCACACTTTCAGATTTATTTCTCTTTTTTGGTATGGGGCTGTACCTTTATTGTTTTTTACAATCTGCCCTCTTTTCTTTATTTTTTATTGTTTTTGTATTTTTTCTTTTGTGAGACTAAACAAAGCAATAGTATTTACAATGGAAATGAAAGCTTTAAAGTCAAGCTCAGCAGTAGTAATGCTTGAGTACCCTGCCGTTGACAGGACCCCCAAACAAATCTGTGTCATCTAACTCTTGCAGAAAAAAGGCATTTGGACCAATGGTGGACTGAATAATGTAAGGACCTTGCCACAAACTGTCAAATTTGCCATGTTTACCCTTATCTTCTCTTCTGGAGTCCCACTTGAGTACCTTGTCTCCAATGTTGAAATAACAAGTTTTTTTTCTCTTGTCAAACAACTTCTTTATGTTCTCTTGCACCTTCTGAGCTCTGTTGTAAACCTCTTCCCTTGTCTGCTGGAGATGTATTGTCTGATTAATCCTCCTTACCATACTGTCCTCTTCTAACTGTATTTCTTGGACTAATTTTATCACTGGTACACCTAGGCTGGTAGGAAACACTGCATCTGCTCCATAAACGAGCTAGTAAGGGGACATTCCAATGGACTTCTTTGTGGTCAATCTGTCTGCCCACAAAGCATGCACCAACTTGTTGTGCCATGATTTTTTATTCTCTTCAAGCAGTTTTTTTATGATGGTCACCAAACTTTTATTTGATGATTCTACTAACCCATTACCTTGACGGTAATAAGAAGTAGAATGACCGAGTGCAATTTGATACCTGTGACAAAAATCAATCATCATTTTGGAACCAAAAGCAGCAGCATTATTAGTAATATTCTTCCTAGGGCATCCGAATCTAGACAAGATATGGTCTTCAAGAAATTTTACAATGACAGAGTCTGTGGCATTCCTAGAAGGGATGGCCTTTATCCACTTGGTGAAGTAGTTAGTGGCTGTGAGAATCCATTTGTGTTGGGCAGATGAAGCAGGATGGATTTCTACTATGAAATCTAGGCCCCACTATTGAAAAGGAGCTTCAACAATGATAGGTTGTAATGGTAAAGGAAGGAGTTTTCTTTTGTCCTCAAAAACTTGGCACTTGTAGTAGGCTACTATCATTTTATGGACATCTTGGAAGAGGGTGGGTCAGTAATAGCCATCTCTAAGGATTTTATTGGCTGTGGTTTTCCAGTAGAGATGACCTCCACACTCTCCTTCATGGAATTCATGCTTGATCCTCTCTGCATCAACTTCAGGCAAACATTTAAGCAATAAACCATTAGCATTTTTCCAATATAAACATTCATTCAAAATGAAATAATTCCTAGCTTTCAACTTTAAAAACCTTGCCTTTGTTTTTTATAAGTCAGGAGGAGCATTAAGATTTGTAAGCACATACAAAATGTCAGCGTACTGAGGTGAGTTCTGGAACTGTTCTTCCACAGTGGGAGCAGGTAATTATTCCTGTTCATCCAAGGCATCTACCATGTTAATGTCAAGGGCTTGTAGATTAGATTCAGCCATTAATTGAGCCAAGCCCTGACCTTTAATAAGTTTGGTGGGTTTGATTTCCAAATCACACTCTAATATTACATAAATCCATTTTCCCCTCTTTCCATCCGGGTCTTGTGACAAGATGTCTTTTACCACTATGTTAGGCACATAAGCAATGATGTGGGAATGTAAAATATACACCCTGAAGTCCTTTAAGGCCTTTACCAAAGCATAGGCCTGTTTTTCCATTATGTTATATTTCAAGGGTGCATCCCTTAAAGTCTTGTTGAAAAAAGAAATAGGTTGTTCCTATCCCTCCAGGTTTTTCTGCAATAGGACTGCAACCACAATATGTTCTAAGGCAAAGGAAAAAATAAGGAAATCTTTCGAAAAGTCGGGGCTAATTAGGATTGGTGCCCGAGTGAGTGCATGTTTTACCAATTCAAAGGATCTTTTGGCTTCTACAGTCCACTTCACTCCCACTTCTTTTTTGAGCATATTAGTCATGTTTCTAAGGAGCTCTGCTAAGTTGGGAATAAACCTCCATAAGAAGTTAATTTTTCCAATAAAGGACTGTAATTCTCTTATGTTCCTTGGTTGGCTAATCTGCAGTATTCCCTCAACTCTTTTTGGATCTATTTTAATCCCCTTTTCTGATATAATATGGCCGAGGAGTTTACCCTTTTGTAGGTCAAACACTGTCTTTTTGGGATTTAAAGATATTCCAAACCTTCGACACTTTTCCAGGACCTTTCTTAGAGGTTTAAGGTGCTCCTCATCAGTTTTGGAATAAACTGTTATGTCATCAAGGTAAATTACAATGAAGTGCCCTATCTCCTCTGAAAAAGCAATGTCCATGGCCCTTTGGAAAGTGGCCCTAGCATTCATTAATCCAAAAGGAATTTTCACATACATGAAAGTGTCCCATGGAGTGGTGAAAGCTGTCTTGAGTTGGTCTTCTGGGAGTACTAAAACTTGGTTATACCTGAACAACCATCTAACAGAGAAATCCTCTTTGAACCAACTACCTTTTGCAGGATGTGTTCCATTTTGGGTAAAGGGTAATTGTCCTTTAGGGAGGCTCTGTTAAGGTTTCTGAAATTAATGCACAGTCTGATTTCTCCTGTCTTTTTCCTCACGGCTACTAGGTTAGAAACCCAATCCGAAAACCTTACAGGCACAGTGATTCCTGCCTCATACATTTTCTTGATTTCCTTTTCCACTAGAGGCAGTTGCATTGGATTAATTCGATGCAGTTTTTACCTAAAGGGTTTTTGGTGTTCTTTTAACGGGATCTTGTGCTGGATGATTTCTGTATTGTAGGCTTGTAAGTCTTTATAGCTCCTGGAAAACACGTCGACAAACTCTTTAAATAAGTCAATGTATTTATTTTTCATGTCTGGTGATAAGGACCTAGCTAATTTAATCATTTTAGGTTGATCCTTGGTGCCTGTGTTGCATTCCTCGACATTGGAATCTGTGTATTCTACAGTGGGTTTCTTTGCTACGTCGTTAAAATCAAACAGGTCTTCTAAAGGTGCTAGCCCCCTAGGTATGTTCTTGTCTTTTGATGGCAATAACTCAATGTCTTCGTTTTCTGTGTCCTCGTATTCTTTAGTATGAGTTTCGAGTTTTTAGTTAACATGTTGATTTTCACGGGACCAGATGGTTTTTCTTCTTCAAGGGGCCCCTTGTTCAGGTAATTTTCATCAGATTTAGAATCTGAATCAGATAATTCAAACTCATTTCTGCCAAGCAGGAAATCCTCTATTTGTTTGTCACCCTCAAAGACCTGCCAATATTTCTGATTATCTGGCACTACAGGTCTATATTTTGTTCGAATAATGATCTGTTTGTCACTAGGTGATTCCTGGCATGAACTAGCAGCGTAGGCCAATCCGTTTGCAATTATGTTTTGACTCCTTGGGACAAACACGAGTTCATATTTTGCAAACGTTTTTAGGAAGTCTATGGCATTATTTCGGTATACCCTTAATCTAGGATGCTTAACGACATACTCTCCATTTAGTTGTTTGATAACTAATTCTGAATCTCCCTAAACAATTATCTTCTTGGCTCATAGTTCTTTCAATAGACGCAATCCTAGGATGAGAGCCTCATACTCTGCGATGTTGTTAGTGCATTTGAAATCTAGCCCGAAAGCATGGCTCTCGGAGTAATTTTTTACAGTGTCGACCAACCATACCCCAGCTCCCACACTCCTTTTAGTGCAAGACCCATCGAAGTTCATGCACCATAAGGGATTGTTAACATCGTTTTGATCCCTATTACCTTGTTCATCATTATGTTCTGTTCTGAGATCTGCAACATGTGGTGATGGGTTTAGTTTTTCAGGATTTTCAAGGAGTTTAGAGTGATGGGTAATTTGTTGTTCATATTCTTAAAATTTTCCACTCTAGTTTGTTGTTTCAACACACTGTTCAAAAGTTTCTTTCTCGTTTTCTTCCATATCTAGAACTGCCATTATTTCTAGATTTGGGGCCCCCAACTGGTTATCTAAGTCACTGTCTTCTAGCTCCGGCTTATTTGAGGATTCATTATTGTAAAGGATAAATGAATCCAGGTCAGTATGGACAGAGTAAATGGGAGAATTTTCAGGCTTTTCTGGGCTACTGACCATGAATTTCATGTGTTCCTCTCTGTATAGTATTCTAAGCTGGCTAAAGACAGGGATAGTGGCATATGTCCCATCCATCTACATTGTACCTTGGACCTTGGCACCCCATGATCTTGACAACAACATGCCATACTTAGGAGGTACATCAGCCACCACAACATCCATAACCATGCACTTGGCTAGGATTTGAGTCAAACTCACACAAAGGTCTTTGATCAGGCCAAGGCACTTCACTCTGCTAGAGTCAAAAGAATATAAATCCTTGTAAGGTTTGGTTATTTCTAGTCCTAGCCTTTCCATTATCACCTTTGGCATAAGGTTGTGTGAAGCTCCAGAGTCATGCATAGCATTATGCAAGATTTTGTCATGGATATTTAGGCTGACATAAAAAGGAGGTACTACCCCTTCTTGAAATTTCCCTTCAATTTTTGGGCCAAACAAGAGAGCTGGTTGCTCATCATTCAAATTGACAGTGTCACTATTTTCTCCTAAGTTTAAAGCTTTCAAAATTTGACTCTTATATACATCCTGGGTGGCCAACTCAACAAGGGGGACAAAAATTTTAATTTTGGCAATCTCACTTTCCAAATTGAAAGCAGACTAGTTCTTTGAAAGATTCAATTCTATCTTGTTGGGCATCGTTTTATTAGCAATATCGGGTTGTTGATTTTCAGTATGTACAATGTTTGAAGCTATTTTATCGGGAGCCTTAGCTGCAATGCTAGTGCTACTAGGTTCTCGACTTGATTTGTCACTGGTTGGGATGTCCTTATCTTTGTTTTTACTAGAACTCTTAGGTGCCGGTTTACTGCCTTCAACAGTCACTTTAGGAGTCTTTCCAGGCTTTTTCTTAATGGTGATTTCAAATGCCTTTGGTTTAGGATCATCTATGTTATTTTTTCTCCTGAGGTCATGTTGTTCTCAGATCTGCATGATGGCATTTTCGAATCCTAACCTGTAGTCCTCAGTTTCCAACCATTCCTCGTCACAACATGAGTACGAGGCATGGTTTTCTTCTGTGGGGAAGGTATGGTCTAGGTCATCCACATCCATCATATTCATGTCAGTTTCCTCTGACTCTTCTATTATTCCTTCATCCTCATCAAGGAAGTTCTCTTGAAATGGAGGGATGACCTTTTGATCAGAGTCTCTTTGTCTATTTGGGGGGTTATTTCTCCTAAAGTTCTGGTTTTGATTTTGGTTCCTATTTTGATTGCTGACTTGGATAGTCAAGTTTTCTACCATTTTCCCTAGTCTCTCCATGGTTTTGGCTAGACTGTCATATTTGGGATCAAATGCAAAAGCTGTGTTGTCATCCCTATAGGTTACCTTTTTCTCAGCCCTCATCCTGGATCTTTTCTCAATCAAGTTTGCCTCAACGCTCATTGCTCCTTTCTGCATGTATTCCAATGTATTATAATCTCTCTCCTTAAGCTGGTAAGCCATATCAACATCAAAGCCTTCAGGGTATTTAACTAGGGCCATTCCTTGGGGAGGTTTCATGTGTGGTGGAAGAGCATTATAGATACTGTTGAATCTTGTAGAATAGTCTTGGACACTCTCTCCTAGATTTATTTTAAGATTCTTATATTCAGCTAGGATTTGGAGAGGGTTGCTTCTAACTTCCCATTTGTTTATGAAAGTTTGATGTAAGGCGGGAAGATCATTAATGCTATTAGGAGGCAGAGCTTTAAACCACTTCTTCACTTCTCCTCCTAAGCTCTGAGCGAAGATCCTCATCTTAATTGTTTCATCCTCTATTTCCATGTAGTCAAAGGCATCTCCCATTCTATCTACATGGTGTTGAGTGGTGGTGGATTCTTTACCAGTGAAATGAAGAATTTTAGTCTGATACTCATTGCGTAAAGGAGCTAAAGGCTGGGGTAGCACTAAGGGAGCATACCATGATGCCATAATTGGGGGTGGGGGTGGATTCACAAAGATGGAGTAAAAAAAGGGACAGTGGATGTTGGATGAACAGATGTGGATGGAACAGGGATATATTGCTGAGCTGACCTTGGATGAGAGATACCTAAATTAAGAAGGAAATGTAAATCAGGTAGTGTGGTTTCTCTACTACTAGGATGTTCACTTTGTTCCGGGGATGAAAGTGAAGACTCTAAATCTAGCTGATCTAAATCATCGAGTGACCGTGTTCTAAATGGATTTCTTAGATCTTCTTATGATTGTTGTAGAGCTGCAAGATTTTCAGGAACTGAATTAGCTCTCAAGGGTGATTTGAAAGCAATCGAAAATTTAGGAGGCTTCCTACGTAATATTTCAGGGTCATCAACTGTCTCAGGTGGGTTAGGGTTAGGATAGGATCTAGTGTGAATCTTTCTAGGAGCCACTAAGCTGTGTTTAGACCCAACTAAACGAGAAAATTTCAACCTGATATGACAATCTTTAAGAGGTCAACTAATCTGTTTACGTATATTTTAATCCTACAGTCCTCTAACTGAGTTTGAATGATACTACAATGACAAGAGTTCTTCCCAGTGGAGTCTTAAGGTCTGTTCAGGACTATGGAGTTGCCAAGTGGAAGTTTTTAGCTTTTTTGGAGGTAAAAGGTTTATGGTCCACTACCAGCTTTATTGACTACCAATCTGAAAAATTTTGGGTTCTCTGATTTTCTGTGGTTGTATGGGAAACTAAGGAGTTTATAAAAGTTGTCCAAGCAACTATGAATTCAAAAATTCCCCAGTATGGTCGCCATTATGTTAGCACCCTGTAATTAGCAAGATTGGAAAAAGTCCAACTGCAGGGAGAACATCAAACCGCTTTGGGATTCAAGGATCTAGCCCTCCTGAATCCAGAGAGGAATCTGTCTATGAATGAGTTTAAAGATGTGATCTTTAAAGCCTGAAACGTGATATTAGGCTAGTTATGAAGAGCATGGGTTTTATTTGTTTTTGGTTGGGCGAAGACATGATGAAGGTGAAGGCAGTTCAAAATAAAGGGTGAAGATGTCTGCAAGTGAAGGAATGATTCAACTGACAGAAAAGGCAAAGACAGTTTTAACCCATTGGGCTATGGAGTCGTAGGAGGATTTTAATTGGACAAAAAGGTTCAAGAAGGATCCATGGGGCAAGTCACTTATGTCAAAGGATCTCTTAAGTTGATTTTATGGAATGAAACAGATAGGAAATGGAGAGAAAAACAAATGAAGAGCAGTGAACAACCTAAGATCAAGTAAGTGCTTTCAAACTATATTGCTTCGGCATGTACTTAAGGAAAAACATAAAAGTATTCTGAGATCAGGTAAGTGCTTTTAAACTAGCCTGCATTGAAGTACTTTCAGTTAGAAAACATTTAAAACTAGTTCAAATAGCTTAAGATCAGGTAAGTGCTTTTAAACTATCCTACTTTCAGCATATTCTAAAGGAAAACACATATGATAATCACAAAGAGAAATCTAGATCAGGCAAGTGATTTTAAAACAACCTGCTTTAATATACTCTTCAAAGAGAACGTTCAAATGAAGAAAACATGGAAATAAAGCTTTCAGTAAGAGTAGGGTACTGTTGAGAGTAAATCCTAGCTCTATGTTTGTTGCTCCTTATCAGAGAAAATGGACAGAGTGAAAACTTTAAACAAAATAACAATTGACAGTGAGGAGAACATCACCATTGACATAAATCAGGATCCCATAAATCACCAGCTTGTATTTGATGTTCAAACCAGTTACAATCAGCAAGCCCGGTGGGTCTCTACAACTTCAAACTTCTCACATCAGCTTATGTATCTTCAAGTTGCACACAGGGCATCAGTAGCTCCAGAAAACTATTACATGCAATCAGATGTCCAGAGACCAACATTTTCTCATCTTCTACAGAAGTATTTATAGAAGAATGATGAGGTGGGATCTAAATAAAGAACTCCTGGGTCAATTAATTCAGACTAATGACTCCTCAGCCTTTGAGGGGCTCGATGAAGTAATTTACAGATGATCTATCTGTATTAAATCGATGTACATTTATGAATTGAGTTCGGTGGGAGCCTTTGTTGACTTTTGAGGCTCTGTGTCATGTTGAAGTAACTCTGTTGCTGCTCCCTGAGGTCTTATGATTGAAAAGATTTGATTCTGGGCTGTTCTTAATCTTTAAAATAATTTTGCCGACAATTAGAGATAAGATCTTTGATCAGTATGAATTGTTCGGCTGTCTTTAGGCAAACACCTCTCGTTCAGGTAATGACTAAGCTTTCTTTAGTTTTAGTGAGGCTGCAGGTGCCTTTAGGAGCTGGAGAGGGTTCGATTGGCCTCTGCTTCAGGCAGTGGAGGCTTTCTCGATTCGACAGATGTCTTCATCTCTTCCTAAAACACTTCTTAATTCACTTTAGTTCAGTGTTTTAGGACAGATCACGCTCGGTCTGTGTCTTGTTGATGTGTAGGCCGCGCGGGGCTCATATGGAATCAATGCCTCATGAAACATTGATGAGATGCAGAGTTTGAGTCGAGCGAATGGTTCTCTTTGATTAATCAAAGGCACGGGAATCGTCATTCCCGGCCTTCAGCCTTTCTTCATTATAATGGACAAACCATTCAAACCTGCAAAATACAGAACTATGTTACAAAATCCTGCGTTTTGGGTTAAACTGCTTCAGAGGCATGGGAAGAGAGCGTAGCCGTCAGATGGCATCATCCAACGGTTGGGATTCATTAGAAACGATCAGAGGAGAATGGATGAAAAGAACAAATCAGATTTGTTGATCGCACGGAGATCGACGGTGGGGATTAATCGAAGGACATACAATGGAAGGGCGAAAGGCGATGAAAGCATGCAGGAAAGATCTGGGCCGTCCAATCTAGACACGTGGACGGTCCAGATCCAATCGAAGGATCGCAATCGGCGGGGAGAGAAAAAGGGTGCGATGGAAATTGCCGATGCGATTGTGCGATCGGGGAGGGCGATGCGCTTAAGCGATGACTGTTGATCTGAGGATCAGATCAACGGTGGGAAGCGAATCGGAGGGATGACCGATCGAGGGAATAAACAAATGTGCCTGATGGAACTTTGCGATGCGATTGAGGGCTGCAGGCCATTTGATCATTTTAAGATCAACGGTGTATTATGCACCAGCGGAAAAACCCTTTAAAACTTTATAAAACCCAAAGTTTAATGTAATACAAATTTTTTGGTGGATCGTGGCAGAAAATATATATAACATGGTTAGGCGCCCGATTGCGGGGCCTTTGATTATATGAAATGATAAAAGGTCCAGGGCTTATATATAAAGGGCCAATCGCATCGGAACTGTCGGGCCCGGTCTTTCAATCAACCCATTTAGATTTCTCCAATGCAATTGTGCGATCGGGTCTTTTTAATCTAACCTTTTTCAATATATAAAAACACATTATGGCCGCGGTTAGACCAAAACTTTGGAAAAAGGGGTTTTTTGACTTTACAAAGAAAAAATATCGATCGGAGATGGTTTATTCAATGGTCTTACCACCCGATTGCGGGCCCACGGTTTGTATGGAGAAACAATATGATCAGAGGTTATGACCAAAAGGGTCGATCGCATCGGAGGTTCCAACTTGACAAAAATAATTGTGCGCTTAAATTTATTCCAATGCGATAAGTGCTGAAGGGACTAGCGCATGGTTCTAAGGTGCGGGCATGTGGGGGAAGTGGTTTGAGATTTTGGCCCAAGGGGGCTTAAACCCTTACACAAAATATATGTTTTTATGATTTTCTCAATGGTTTTTAAAGGGTTTTGAGGGTTTCGACAGAGTTCAAAAAGGAGTTTTAAACTCTGCAAAGGCAATTTTATGAAGAGGAGATGAGAAAAATGGAAAACAGAGGAAAATAACGGGAAAAGATGAAGGTTAGTTTCTGAGTGGAGGAGGGGAGAAAGGGGATTTCGCAGTAGTATTTCTCATGGAATTTTCAACAGAATTTCTGAGTTGTGAAGGACAACAGCAGTGAAGATTTTAGACAAGGGCATGAGATCTTTCCAGAGGCTTCAAGAGATAACATTTGGCAATGAAACTGTTTCTTAAAGGCTCCAACAAATGTTTTGGCCACCTTTTGATAGAACAAATTTTATAGGTGGCCAACAGGCACAGTAGGGAAGATTTGGACGAGGCATGAGGCCTTCAAGAGTCTTCATGAGATAACACTTTTTGCAATAAAACTTGTTTCTTGAAAGCTCCAAAAATGATTTAGCCACCTTTTGGTATAATCAAATTTTATAGGTGGCTAATAGTGGCTCCACTTGGGGATGGTGCCTTCTTAAAGGCATCAAGAACTTCAGACTTGCATTCTCTAGGAGGCTGATTAGTGCCTCATCCATTGGGCTGTTCTTCCTTTGCTGGGATGATCTTGCTCTGAAAACATATTAGTAGCCATAAAAACAATGGATCTTTCATCAACAAGCTTTCTACCAAGCCAATCCGACTGATCTAAAAAAATTTCTTCATTAGAGTGCACTTGGATTGGCAAACTCTTTCACAACATTTTATTCTTTTGAAAGCAGGAAATCTAATCTATTTCTACTCCTTATTTCTCCATGGACTCAGATTAAATAGTTGAGCCCATATGATTCTCTACCTAATCTACCATCTTTTGGGATTAAACTGTCCAACAAATTTTATTCACTAAATTCTACAACATAAATTTAAAAGCATTCAAGTCAGGATTGAACGGTCTAACTTGATGTTAATCTATGGCATGAAAAAAAAACTTCACATAGATCTTATTTTGTAGAAAATTAAAACAAAATGGAAAGCTTAGGATCTGAAATTTCAAAGCATTTCCTTCACCTTTCTACAGCTCTGTTTTGACTTTTTTTTTAGCTGTCTTTCCTTTGTCAACTAGTTCAGATTTTTAGCTGATTGGAACCAGATTTACATCCTTCTGACTTAAAAATTGAAACAGCTTTGGGTCATTCTCTTTTGGAAACTTAGGTTCGGATTTTCAGCATGTTTGAACCTTTGATTTCTACCTTAATCTATCTACTGATAAGCCAAGATTAAACAGTTTGGCGAATTGAATTCACTATCCTATCAGCAGAAAATTTAAAACTAATTAGTCAAGATTAGGATGTTTGACTAACTAGACGTGTGTTCTTTAGGAGTGGCATTTGAGCTTGCACACTTTCAGATTTGTTTCTCTTTTTTGGTATGGGGCTATACCTTTCTTGTTTTAACAATCTTCCCTCTTTTATTTCTTTCACTGTTTTTGTACTTTTTGTTTTTCTAACTTTGAATGCAATGGTGGATGAAATATTTATAATGGCAAAAAGATAAAAAGGCTTCAAAACATGACATAGATCAAGAGAAGTAATGTTTGAGCATCCTGCCATTGACAGGGCCCCCAAATAGTTCAACTCCATTCAACTTTTGTAAGAAAAATGCATTGTTGCTAGCAGCTGAATGGATAGAGTAAGGGCCAAGCCATAAGTTATCAAATTTTCCATGCTTGCCCTTGTCTTCCCTCCTTGAGTCCCACTTCAAAACTTTGTCCCCAATATTGAAATTGCTGGCCTTTGTTCTTCTGTCAAAAAGCTTTTTAATGTTGTCCTGCTTTTGTAATGCTTTGTTATAAACCTCCTCTTTGGTTTGCTGAAGATGAATGGTCTGATTTATTCTTCTGATCATGTCATTATCTTCAGTTTGCAACTCTTGAATTAACTTCATTACTGGTACACCAAGGCTGGTTGGAAAAATTGCATCAGTACCATACACAAGCTGGAAAGGTGACATACCAATAGTTTTCTTCAAAGTCAATCTGTCAACACAAAGTGCATGAACTAGCTTTGTGTGCCAAGACTTTTTGTTGTCCTCCAACAGTTTCTTGATTATGTTCAGTAAACTCTTGTTTGAGGATTCTGCAAGTCCATTACCTTGTGGGTAATAGGTCGTGGAATGCCCCAATGTTATCTGATATCTGTGGCAAAATTCAACCATATTCTTTGATCCAAATGTTGTTGCATTATCAGTGATGATCTTGGTAGGATGACCAAATCTGGAGAGAATGTTAGTCTCCATGAATTTTATAATAACAAAATCATTGGTCTGCTTACAAGGAATCACTTCTATCCAATTAGTGAAATAGTCTGTGGCAGTGAGAATCCATCTATACTGAGCAGAAGATGGTGGATGGATTTCTCCTATGAAGTCAAGTCCCCACTATTGAAAAGGTGCTTCAACAGGGATTGGATGCAGAGGTAGGGGTAGCAGTTTTCTTTTGCCCTCAAAAAGTTGACACTTATGGCAGGCAATGATCATCTTGTGTATATTAGGAAAAAGAGTAGGCCAATAGAAACCAGCCCTCAAAATTTTGTTGGTTGTTGTCTTCCAGTACAAATGACCTCCACACTCTCCTTCATGGAACTCGTGCTTAACTTTCTCTGCATCATACTCAGGCAAACATTTAAGCAATACACCACTTGCATTTTTCCAATAAAGACATCTATCTATAATGCAATAGTTGACAACTTTTAATTTTAGGAATATTGCCTTTGTCTTTGTCAAACTAGGAGGTGTATTTAAATTAAGAAAAACATAAATAATATCAGCATATCAAAAGGAATTCATGAAATGGTCTTCAACAATGGGAGTTGATATTTCCTCTTGTTCGTCCAAAGCATTAATCATATTAATATCGAGAACCTCAAAATTGGATTCAACCATTAATCTAGCTAGACCTTGGCCTTTGATGAGTTTAGTGGGATTTATCTCTAAATCATATTTAAGAATAACAGCAATCCACTTACCTCTCTTACCATCTGGGTCCTGTGTTAGAATGTCTTTAACAACTAAGTTTGGGACAAAGGCAATGAAGTGTGAATGAAGGATGTATACTTTGAAGTCTTTCAAAGCTTTCACCAAGGCAAAAGCTTGCTTCTCCATAATGTTATATTTCAAAGGGGCATCCCTCAATGCCTTGCTAAAGAATGCAATAGGATGCTCTTGTCCTTGTGGATTTTTTTGTAAAAGGACAATAGCTATGGTATGTTTTGATGCAAATGAAAAAATATAATTTTTTTTTGAAAAATGAGGACTTATTAGAATCGGTGTTTTGGTTAACGCTTGTTTCACCAGCTCAAAGGATTCCTTTGCTTCCAAGGTCCATTTTACCCCTTGCTCCTTTTTTAACATATTTGTGATATTCCTAAGGAGCTCAGCCAAGTTGGGGATGAACCTTCTTAAAAAGTTAATCTTTCCAATGAAAGATTGCAACTCCTTGATGTTTCGAGGATGAGAGATTTTCAATATGGCCTCAATCCTCTTGGGATCTATCTTAATACCCTCTTCTGAAATAATGTGCCCAAGAAGTTTACCTTCTTGGAGCCCAAATAGTGTTTTCTTAGGGTTTAAAGATATCCCAAACTTTCTGCATTTCTCGAAGACTGTTCTCAAATGTGCTAAGTGCTCTTCATCTGTTTTTGAAAACATAGTGACATCATCAAGGTATATAATGATGAAGTAGCCCAGTTCTTCCGAGAATGCTATGTCCATGGCTCTTTGAAAAGTTTCTCCAGCATTCATTAGACCAAAAGGCATTTTCACATACATGAAAGTGCCCCATGGTGTAGTAAAGGCTATCTTTAATTGATCAACGGGGTGAACTAAAATTTGATTGTACCCTGAGTAGCCATCAAGCAAAGAAATTCTTCTAGACCCTACCACCCTTTGTAAAATATGATCCATCTTAGGTAAAGGGTAGTTGTCTTTTAATGAAGCTTTTTTTAAGTCTCTAAAGTCTATACAAAGCCTGATCTCTCTAGTTTTCTTCCTAACTGACACCAGATTAGACACCCACTCAGAATATCTAATAGGGACAATAATACCAGCTTCATACATTTTCATGATCTCCTTTTGAACCAAAGGCAACTGAACAGGGTTTATTCTGCAAAGTTTCTGTTTGAATGGTTTTTGGTTTTCTTTGAGGGGAATTTTGTGCTGTATTATTTCGGTGTCATAGGATTTCAGATCTTCGTAACTCCACGCAAAAACATCAGAAAATTATTTAAACAGCTCTATGTATTTGAGTTTAATGTGAGCTGGTAAAGTTTTAGACAGTTTAATCATTTTCAGTTTAAGTTCACTGCCTGTATTGCACTCTTCTACTTCAGTCTCTACAAGTTCCAGTTTTGGTTTCTTGGCCACATCGTTAAAATAAAACAACTCTTCTAAAGGTGCCAGACCACTTGGCAAACTTTCATCTTTAGAGTGCAGAGTTTCTAACTCCTCTGTTTCTAACTTTGCATTCAATTCTATTTTGTTTTCAAGTTTGCTAGTCAGAAGATTAATATTGACAAGCTCAGGAGACAACTATTCTTCACCAAAAAAAATTTCTTCACTGCAGTCTGTATCATAATCTGAGTCCAAACTGTTTAGTTTGAATTCATTTCTGAATTGAATGAAGTCTTCTGTTTTTTTGTCTTCGGCAAACACTTGCCAATACTTTTCATTATCAGGCACGGCTAGTCTAAATTTTATCTGAGTTGTGCAGTCTTTGGTTGCATATGGCATTAAGCATGTTCTAGCTACAAAGGCTAAATTGTGGGCGGCAATATTTCTTTTTTTCGAGACAAAAAACAATTCCAACTCCTCGAAAGTTTTTAAAAGGTCCATGCCATCGTTTCGGTAGGCCCTAAGTCTGGAATTATTTGTGTTATACTCCCCATTGACTTTCCTAATGACTAACTCAGAATCCCCATGCACTTTGATTCTCTTGGCTCCTAACTTTTTCAACAACCGTAAGCCTAAGAGAAGGGATTCATATTCTGCTATGTTGTTAGAACACTGAAAGTTTAACTTGCAGGAAATGCTTTCTGTGTGGTTGCTTTCAGTGTTGTAGATCCAGACACCTGCACCAGCATTGGTCTTAGTGCAAGATCCGTAAAAATACATACTCCACAGAGGACTATTTTTGGTTTCATCCGTTTAGTGATTGTCCTCTTCAACTAAAGTGCTTATGGGTTGTTGTGGAATCTCAGCACTTAGTTGTATTTGTTTCAACTCCTCAGGTTTTTTGCTGTGTTGAGGGTTGTTTTCTTGATTGTCAAGGTTTAAGAGCAATGCATGCATGACTTGTAGCTCAAGACCTTTGTTTGGTTTGCTAACGTTTTCAAATGCAGCAAAATGTTTGGACACTCCTGCATTGTGTTCCTCTTCATCCCTATCGGCCATTAATCCTATTAAAGTGACTTGTTCACTAAGTGTTTCATCGTTAAACATAATAAAAGAATCAAGGCCTGTATTTATAGAATACAAAGGAGAGTTTTGTGGTTGGTCTTGACTTGTAACCGTGTATTGCATATGAGACTCCCTGTAAAGTCTTCTTGTCTAATTGAAAACATGGATAGTCGCATAGGTCATGTCCATTTGCATAGTCCCTTGTAACTTAGCCCCCCAAGGACCTAGATAATAACATTCCATACTTTGGGGGCACATCAGCCACAACAATATCCATGACTAAGCATTTGGCTGGAATTTGTGCTAAGTTAACACAGAGGTCTTTGATTAATCCTAAACATTTTACTCTGCTCGAGTCAAAGGAGTACAGATCTTTATAAGGTCTCGTGATTTCTAGACCAAGGCTCTCCATCACAGCATTAGGCATTAAATTATGAGAAGAACCAGAATCATGTATAGCGTTGTGCAAAATTTTTTCATGAACGTTTAAACTCACATAAAAGGGAGGAACAGGTCCCTCTTGATATCTACCTTCAATCTTAGGACCAAAAATTAGCTCTGGTTGGTCATTGTTAAGATTCACAGTGTCCTCAGTTTCTTCTATATTTAAAGCCTTCAAAATTTGGGTCCTATATATATGCTGGGCAGCTAACTCAGTCAGGGGAACAGAGATTTTAATTTTGGAAATTTCCTGCTCCAGGATGAAAGGAATTTGATTCTTTGAAGTACTTGTCTCAGCCTTATTAGCTGTCACTCTATCAGCAAAGTCTGTTTGTTGATTTGTCCTATTTACATTTGAAAAAATGGTTTTAACAGGAGTACTAGCTGAAGTGTTAGTACTACTAAGGTCTGCACTTTGTTTTTCACTGTTTTGAGTGCACTTCTCTCTACCTTTATCAGAATTAACAGCTAGTGTTTTGTCCTTTTGTTTAACAACTTTAGGCTTGGTTGCAGTGCTATTTTGTGAATATTTGTCAGAGGTTTTGGTGTTGGGAGTTTGTTTACTGGTTTTTCTTCTAAGGTCATATTCTCTTTGAGACTCTATGATGACATTTTCCATGTCTTCATAATAATTTTCATCATCATCTCTTTTGTCATCATAAGGTGTATAAATACCTTGTTTTCTATTATAATGGACTTCAAAGTCATCATTATCTACCCCCAACATGTTGATATCATCTTCCTCTGTTATTTCATCTGCTTCCTCAACCTCACTTACATAGTTTTGATGAAAGGGAGGAGTGATCTGTTGATCATCTTCCCTAGGTCTATTTGGAGGTTGGTTCCTTCTAAAATTCTGATTCTGGTTCTGGTTTCTGTTTTGAGGAGCAGTTTGGTTTTGACTGGCTTGTGCTCTCTCAAGGATACTCATTTTCTTCATCATATCCTCCATCATTCTCTCCATCTTTGAATTGGAAGTAGAGGGTGCATTCTCTTCTCTAAAGGACACTCTCTTTTCATTTTTCATTCTTGCTCTCTTCTCCATCAAGTTAACTTCCACAGTAAGAGCACCTTTTTTCATCTCGTCAAGAGTTGTAGGATCTCTCTCTCTCAGCTGATAGGCCATCTCAGGGTCAAACCCTTCAGGAAAATTATTTAAAGCTGAGCCTTGTGGAGGTTTTAGATCTGGGGAAAGTGCATTATACACACTATTGAATCTAGTACAATAAGCTTGTACACTTTCCACCGTGTTTCTATGGAGGTTCTTGTAATCAGAAAGGACTTGGAGAGGATTCTTCTTTACTTCCCATTTGTTTAAGAAAGTTTGATGAAAGGCTTGGAGATCATTGATGCTATGGGGGGTTAAGCCTTTAAACCATTTTCTTAATTCTCCCCACAGACTTTGAGCAAATAATATAAGCTTAACAGAATCATCATCAATTTCATTTCTGTCAAAGTAGTCATTCATCTTATCCACATGTTGTGATGCAGTTGTAGCATTACTAGCATCATACAATGGAATTTTGGACTGATAGTCTTGTGGGAGATTGACTAATGGTATAGGAAGGACTAAGGGAGCATACCATGCTGCCATGATATGTGGAGGCGGTGGATTCACAAGAGGTGGATTAACAAAAGGGAAAGTGGGCTGGAATGGAGTGGTTTGGATAGTTAATGTAGGGTGAGCAGAAGTGGATGGACCAGGATTAGATTGCTGAGTTGATCTTGGATGAGAGACACCTAAATTGTGAAGGAAATGTAAATCAGGAGGTGTTGTTTCTCTGCTACCAGGATGTTCACTTGTTTCAGGAGATGAAAGTGAAGATTCAGAATCTAACTGATCTAAATCATCATGAGACCTAGTTCTAAAGGGATTTACTAAGTCAACTTGTGATTGTTGTAGAGGTGAAAGATTTTCAGGAACTGAATTAGCTCTCAAGGGTGATCTGAGAACAGTTGATAATTTAATCCTAGGAGACTTCCTAAGGATACTTTCTGGGTCATCAACTATCTCAGTTGGATCAGGGTCAGGATAGGCTCTGGTGTGAATCTTTCTAGGAGCCACTATGCTGTGTTTTTCAGACCCAAATAAATAAGAAAAATTCAACCAGGTATGACAGCCTTTAAAAGGTCAACTAATCTGTTTACACAAATTTTAATCCTACAGTCCTCTAAGTGAGTTTGAAAGATATAGTAATGATAAGGGTTCTTCCCAGTGGAGTCTTAAGGTCTGTTGAGGATTTTGGAGTCGCCAAGTGGAAGTTTTTAGCTCCTAAGGAGGTAAAAGGTTTTATGGTCCACCACCATGTTTATTGGATACCAATCTGAAATATTTTTGGGTTTTCTAAGTTATTTTTCAGTTGTGTCGTTTCTAACAATGTCCTAACTCTATTTCAAAACTTAGCTACAGTTATGAGACAAAGACAATCTACTCTTATGGCTAAGCCAGCTGATTTTTCAAGGTTAGATAACCTCTTGTGAGAACCCTAGGGTTTACCCAGTTTGTCACTGATTCAAACAAGTTTCATCACGATTACCATTTCTTGGTAGTGCTTGAAAAGGTTGCTTTTAACTCACAATATTTGTATGAAATTTTAAAGGGAACCAGAGATTACCATTAGGTTCATTCCCCAGTGGAGTCGCCTGAAATGTTAGCTCCCTGTAATCGGCAAGATTGGCAAAAGTCCGACTGTAGGGAGAAACATCGTTTCAACCACTATGGGATTCTAGGATCTATCCCTTCTGAATCCGGAGAGGGATCTCTCCAATAAGTGCAAATATGGATTTGTCTTTGAAGTTTTGGGTAATGATATTAGGCTAGTTATGAAGGCTGAGGGTTTGTTTTGTTTTTTGGATGGTTGAGCGTGATTACTGTTTGAGGTGGGAAGTTCTAAATGCAAAGAGTTTCAAAGGTGTGAAGTTGCAAGCAAATAGAACAAGCTTTGGCTAGGAAGACAGATAATTGCAGGTTTTAGTCCATTGGGCTATGGAGTCATAATAGGGTTTAATTGAAACAACAAGGGGAAAGAGTGGTCCATGGGGCAAGTCATCTATGTCTAAGGATCTCTTTAAATTTTGATTTATGGAATGAAATGAAACAATAAGAAGGGGAATTAAACAGATGAAGAACAAAGAGCAGCCCAAGATTTGGTAAGTACTTTTAAACTAGACAGCTTTTGACAAATACTTAAGAGAGACATGAAAGTAAACTAGGATCTGGTAAGTACTTTTAAACTAGCCAGCCTTTGATACACTTTCAATAGAAAACATTTTAAAACAAAGGGAAACTTGAAGGCAACTGTTGGAGTAGAAACTAGTGGGACGGGCTCACCACAAATCCTCTCCTTGCTCTGCTCTACGTGGCAACTTCCAAGACAAACACAAAGATAACACAGAATGGCCTAAGATCTGGTAAGTACTTTGAAACTAGCCATCTTTTGACACATTCCAAGGGAAACATTCAGACAGTCTTTGGGGATAAAACTAGGACCAGGGCACACCATATCTTCCTTAGTTCATCTCTACTTAACGTGAAATGATAGTAACATCCAAGAACAATATTCAGCTAAGACAATAAGACGAGGGAATGCCAGCATTCCTATGCTTAAACTAAACTAAATCATTCCTACATAACACAGATTTGGAAGAAAACATGAAGATAAATATTTTCAGTCAGAGAAGGGTACTGATATACAGTAGGTCCTAACTCTATGCATGTTGTTCTTTATAAGAGAAAATGAACACAGTGAAAACAGAAATAAAACAACAATTCACAATAAGAAATAACATCACTGTCGACATAGACCAGGATCCCATAAATCAACTTGTATTGATGCTCCAAACCAGTTATAGTTTTAAGTCCAATGCTTTAGTTTAGCAATCATCTACACTCCCTAGACTAACTAGTCTATCACAAGCAGAGCTTCAAGAGCTAGTGAACACTATTTACAAGTAGAAGTCTCAAGCTCAATTTACATTTCAAAGTTCAACAACCAACTCAACCAACCCCTCTCTCATCTTCTCCAGTAGTATTTATAGAAGAATGAGGAGGTGAAATCTGATAAAAGATCTCCAATGATAATTAATACAGACTTAATGGCTTCTCATCCTTTGGGGGGCTTGATGAAGAAGCTTACATAGGTATTTTCTGTATTAAATAATTTACATTAAGATTTAAGCTCGGTGGGAGCTCTTTTTTACTTTTGAGGCTCTATGTTGTGTTAAAGTAACTCTGCTGATATTTTGTTATTAAGTTTATTTGCAGAATTAACTCTCTCGCTGCACTGATGCAAATATCTGATCTTGATCAATAAATTCGGCCTCTGTTTGAATGCTTTGAGGCACAGGTGGCACTGTGGTAGCTAGGAGGAATCGATTTGCCTCAGATGTGGCAGTGGAGGCCTTTCTTCCTGATAAAACACTTATGATTTTCCTTTTAACTATGCTTTAATTTGGGGGATTAGGCTTTTGATAATCAATCTTAGTCGTAATCCCCCATAAATCTGTCTTTAATCTTCCATTCTGATGCGTTCTATCTTCGACCCTAATACTCTTTGATTTTTTATTCATTCACTGTTTTGTTGGTGTGCAGTGCTGCGCAGGGGTCGTGAGGCATCAATGCCTTTGGAGTATTGACGAGGCATGGAAATTTGAACCCCTGGATGGCTTTCTTTTAAAGAATCGAAGGCGCAAGAATTAAACCCCAGCCCTCAGCCTTTCTTCAATATATAATGGAAAAACCATATAATCACCCTTACCAAACGATAAAACCAGACTTCAAAACTTTGATAAAACCAAGTTGCATAACCATTTCGGGTCACAAAAGGTGTTTGCTGACGTCAAGGTGTTTGTGACCCGAAATCCTTATGAAATCCACCATATAACTCTTATCGGGTCCATTTTGGGGCCTGCTGACGTTAGCTCAAGTGCGACCCGAAATCCTTATGAATTCCACCCTATAAAATGTATCAGGTCCAGATTTCATGACCATACGAACAACCAAACAAGGCCCGCTCCAATCCGCTGCTGCCGCGTGGATACTGACTAGGCATTGGGACTACCGGTTCTGTCGGACTACTGACTGTTGTCGTGGCCGTGGGGACCAGGGCGACTATTTTTGGGTCGTCGATCTGCAGATTAGATCGATAGCAGAGATGCTTTGATAAATGTGCCATACCTTAGTTCATTCCCTAAGCTTCTTTTGAGCGCGATCACCGTCTGATGAGCTAGCCTCAGATCGGACGACTCACGTCAATATCGCACTGAGCCCATAGTCGATTTTTAATGCACGATGAGGGCAGTATTTCCAAACTGCTCAAGGCCACGTGTCACCTAATGGCATTGATCGCGACCAAACAGGGAAAACAACTTTCCCTTTAAATGCGGTGTGATGAAAACTACTCTAGTTTTGTACAGTGATTGACCGTGGGGACCACCCGGACGATTGATCTGTGGGTCGTCGATCTGCAGATCAGATCGATGGCGGAGAGAGATTTAAGCTTGGCACCGCCTTTTCATACCTTGCAAAAAACACAAAAAATTAATAAAAACAAAGGTGTCATGGTTTCGGGGGCGGAATATATATTTATAATATGGGTTGGCATCCGTTTGCGGGGCCATGGTCTATATGGAATGCAATATGATTGGGGGCTATAATATACAGGGCTAATCGGCATCAGAGTTTTAACACGGCAAACAGACTTATGCGCTCAGATTTTGCGATGCAATAAGCGCTTTGTGGGTCTAGCACCTAGTTCTAGGGTGCGGGCACCTGGAGGAGAAGTGGCTTAAAACTTAGCCCAAGGGGGCTTAATTTTGTAATACAAAAATGTGTTTGCTATGAAATTTTTCAAGTTTTTCAATGGTTGTGATGGTTTTGATAAGGCAAAGAAAGGGTCTTAAACCTTATCAAAGGGGTTTTGATGAAGGGGAAAGGGGAAAAACATGAAAATGAGGGATTTTTATGAGGAATAAAGGGGAGAAAAATGGGGGTTAGATTTTCAAGTGAGAAAAGGGAAAAAGGTGATTTTTGCAGCAGTTTCTGCTCATGAAATCAACAGAATTCCGGAGTGTGAAATGGGCACAGTAGGGAAGATTTGGACAGAGGCATGAGGCCTTCAAGAGTCTTTAAGAGATAACACTTTTTGCAATAAAACTTGTTTCTTGAAGGCTCCAAAAATGATTTAGCCACCTTTTGGTATAATCAAATTTTATAGGTGGCTAATAGTGGCTCCACTTGGGGATGGTGCCTTCTTGAAGGCATCAAGAACTTCAGACTTGCATTCTCTGGGAGGCTGATTAGTGCCTCATCCATCAATACTTCTTCCTCATGATGATCTTGCTCAAAACATATTAGTTACCATAAAACAACCTTTTGGATCTTTCATCAACGTGCTTACCCAGCCACCTTTTTACTGATCTAACATTTTTTCTTCTGTAGAGTAGCACTTGATCAAGGATAAACTCTTCACAACATTTTATTCTTTGGAAAGGTGAAATCTAATCTATTTCTACTCCTTATTTCTCCATGGACTCAGATTAAACAGTTGAGCCCATATGATTCTCTACCTAATCTACCATCTGTTGGGATTAAACTGTCCAACAGATTTTATTCACTAAATTCTACAACAAAAATTTAAAAGCATTCAAGTCAGGATTGAATAGTCTAACTTGATGCTAATCTATGGCATGAAAAACAAGTTGCACATAGATCTTATTTTGCAGAAAATTAAAACAAAATGGAAATCTTAGGATCTGAAATTTCAAAGCATTTCCTTCACCTTTTTACAGCTCTGTTTTGACTTTTGTTTTGAGCTGTCTTTCCTTTGACAACTGGTTCAGATTTTTAGCTGATTGGAACCAGATTTACAACTTTTTGACTCACAAATTGAAACATCTTTGAGTCATTCTCTTTTGGAAACTTAGGTTCGGATTTTGAGCATGTTTGAACCTTTGATTTCTACCTTAATTTATCTACTGATAGGCCAAGATTAAACAGTTTGGCAAATCGAATTCACTATCCTATCAGCAGAAAATTTAAAACTAATTAGTCAATATTAGGCTGTTTGACTAACTAGAAGTGTATTCTTTAGGAGTGGCATTTGAGCTTGCACACTTTCAGATTTGTTTCTCTTTTTTGTTATGGGGTTATACCTTTCTTGTTTTAACAATCTGCCCTCTTTTCTTTCTTTCATTATTTTTGTACTTTTTGTTTTTCTAACTTTGAATGCAATGGTGGATGAAATATTTATAATGGAAAAAATATTAAAAGGCTTCAAAACATGATATGGATCAAGAGAAGTAATGTTTGAGCATCTTGCCATTGACAGGGCCCCCAAACAGTTTAGCTCCATTCAACTCTTCTAAGAAAAATGCATTGTTGCCAGCAACTGAATTGATAGAGTAAGGGCCAAGCCATAAGTTATCAAATTTTCCATGCTTTCCCTTGTCTTCCCTCCTTGAGTCCCACTTCAAAACTTTTTCCACAATATTGAAATTGCTAGCCTTTGTTCTTCTGTCAAAAAGATTTTTAATGTTGTCCTGCTTCTGTAATGCTTTGTTATAAACCTCCTCTTTGATTTGCTGAAGATGAATGGTATGATTTATTCTTCTGATCATGTCATTATCTTCAGTTTTCAACTCTTGAATTAACTTCATTACTGGTACACCAAGGCTGGTTGGAAAAATTGCATCAGTACCATACACAAGCTGGAAAGGTGACATACCAATAAATTTCTTCAAAGTCAATCTGTCAGCCCAAGTGCATGAACTAGCTTTGTGTGCCAAGACTTTTTGTTGTCCTCCAACAGTTTCTTGATTATGTTCACTAAACTCTTGTTTGAGGATTCCGCAAGTCCATTACCTTGTGGGTAATAGGCCATGGAATGCCCCAATGTTATTTGATATCTGTGGCAGAATTCAACCATCTTCTTTGATCCAATTGCTGCTGCATTATCAGTGATGATCTTGGTAGGACAGTCAAGTTTGGAGAGAATGTTAGTCTCCATGAATTTTATAATAACAGAATCATTGGCCTGCCTAGAAGGAATGGCTTCTATCCACTTAGTGAAATAGTCTGTGGCAGTGAGAATCCATTTATGCTGAGCAAAAGATGGTGGATGGATTTCTCCTATGAAGTCAAGTCCCCACTGTAGAAAAGGAGCTTCAACAGTGATTGGATGCAGAGGTAGGGGTAGCAGTTTTCTTTTGCCCTAAAAAAGTTGACACTTATGGCAGGTAATGATCATCTTGTGTATATCACGAAAAAAAGTAGGCCAATAGAAACCAGCCCTCAAAATTTTGTTGGCTGTTGTCTTCCAGTACAAATGACCTCCACACTCTCCTTCATGGAACTCATGCTTAACTCTCTCTGCATCATGCTCAGGCAAACATTTAAGAAATACACCACTTGCATTTTTCCAATAAATACATCTATCTATAATGTAATAGTTTACAGCTTTTAACTTTAGGAACCTTGCCTTTGTTTTTGTCAAACCAGGAGGTGTATTTAAATTAAGTAAAACATAAATAATATCAGCATACCAAGAGGAATTCATAAAATGGTCTTCAACAACGGGAGTTGAGATTTCCTCTTGTTCGTCCAAAGTATTAATCATATTAATATCAAGAACTTCGAAATTTGATTAAGCCATTAATCTAGCTATACCTTGGCCTTTGATGAGTTTAGTGGGTTTTATCTCTAAATCATATTCAAGAATAACAGCAATCCACTTACCTCTCTTGCCATCTGGGTCCTATGCTAGAATGTATTTCACCACTGAATTTGGGACAAAGGCAATGATGTGAGAGTGCAATATGTATACTCTGAAGTATTTTAAAGCTTTAACCAAAGAAAAAGCTTGCTTCTCCATAATTTTATACTTCAGAGGGGCATCCCACGATGCCTTACTAAAGAATGCAATAGGCTACTCTTGTCCTTGTGGATTTTTCTATAAAAGGACAGTAGCTATGGTATGTTCTGATGCAAACGAAAAAATATAAAAATCTTTTGAAAAATCATGACTTATTAGAACCGGTGTTTAGGTTAATGCTTATTTCACCAACTCAAAGGATTCCTTTGCTTCCAAGGTCCATTTTACCCCTTGCTCATTTTTTAACATATTTGCGATATTCCTAAGGAGCTCAGCCAAGTTGGGGATGAACCTTATTAAAAATTTAATCTTTCTAATGAAAGATTGCAACTCCTTGATGTTTCGAGGATGAGAGATTTGCAATATGGCCTCAATCCTCTTGGGATCTATCTTAATACCCTCTTCCGAAATAATGTGCCCAAGAAGATTACCTTCTTGGAGCCCAAATAATGTTTTCTTAGGGTTTAAAGATATCCCAAACTTTCTGCATTTCTCGAAGACTGTTCTCAAATGTGCTAAGTGCTCTTCATCTGTTTTTGAAAACATAGTGACATCATCAAGGTATATAATGATGAAGTAGCCCAGTTCTTCCGAGAATGCTATGTCCATGGCTCTTTGAAAAGTTTCTCCAGCATTCATTAGACCAAAAGGCATTTTCACATACATGAAAGTGCCCCATGGTGTAGTAAAGACTATCTTTAATTGATCAGCTGGGTGAACTAAAATCTGATTGTACCCTGAGTAGCCATCAAGCAAAGAAATTCTTCTAGACCCTACCACCCTTTGTAAAATATGATCCATCTTAGGTAAAGGGTAGTTGTCTTTTAATGAAGCTTTTTTTAAGTCTCTAAAGTCTATACAAAGCTTGATCTCTCTAGTTTTCTTCCTAACTGACACCAGATTAGACACCCACTTAGAATATCTAATAGGGACAATAATACTAGCTTCATACATTTTCATGATCTCCTTATGAACCAAAGGCAACTGAACAGGGTTTATTCTGCGCAGTTTCTGTTTGAATGGTTTTTGGTTTTCTTTGAGGGGAATTTTGTGCTATATTATTTCGGTGTCATAGGATTTCAGATCTTCGTAACTCCATGCAAAAACATCAGAAAATTCTTTAAACAACTCTATGTATTTGAGTTTAATGTGAGCTGGTAAATTTTTAGACAGTTTAATCATTTTCGGTTGAAGTTCACTGCCTATATTGCACTCTTCCACTTCAGTCTCTACAGGTTCCAGTTTTGGTTTCTTGGCCACATCGTTAAAATCAAACAACTCTTCTAATGGTGCCAGACCGCTTGGCAAACTTTCATCTTTAGAGTGCAGAGTTTCTAACTCCTTTGTTTCTAACTCTGCATTCAATTCTATTTTGTTTTCAAGTTTGCTAGTCAGAAGATTAATATTGACAAGCTTAGGAGACAGCTCTTTTTCACCAAGAAAATTTTCTTCACTGTAGTCTATATCATAATCTGAGTCCGAACTGTTTTGTTCAAATTCATTTCTGAATTGCATGAAGTCTTCTATTTGTTTGCCTCCGTCAAACACCTGCCAATACTTTTCATTATCAGGCACGACTAGTCTAAATTTTATCTGAGTTGTGCAGTCTTTGGTTTCATATGGCATTAAGCATTTTCTAGCTGCAAAGGCTAAATTGTGGGCGGCAATATTTCTTTTTCTCGGGACAAAAAACAATTCGAACTCCTTGAAAGTTTTTAAAAGGTCCATGAAATCGTTTCGGTAGGCCCTAAGTCTGGGATGATTTGCGTTATACTCCCCATCGACTTGCCTAATGACTAACTCGGAATCCCCATGCACTTTGATTCTCTTGGCTCCTAACTTCTTCAACAACCGTAAGCCTAAGAGAAGGGATTCATATTCCGCTATGTTGTTAGAACACTGAAAGTTTAATTTGCAGGAAATGCTTTCTGTGTGGTTGCTTTCAGTGTTGCAGATCTAGACACCTGCACCAGCATTGGTCTTAGTGCAAGATGCATCAAAATACATACTCCACAGAGGACTATTTTCAGTTTCATCCGTTTGGTGATTGTCCTTTTCAACTAAAGTGCTTACGGGTTGTTGTGGAATCTCAGCATTTAGTAGTATTTGTTTCAACTCCTTAGGTTTTTCGCTGTGTTGAGGGTTGTTTTCTTGATTGTCAAGGTTTAAGAGAAATGGATGTATGACTTGTAGCTCAAGACCTTTGTTTGGTTTGCTAACGTTTTCAAATGCAGCAAATTGTTTGGACACTCCTGCGTTGTGTTCCTCTTCCTCCCTATCGGCCATTAATCCTGTTAAAGTGACTTGTTCACTAAGTTTTTCATCGTTAAACATAATAAAAGAATCAAGTCCTGTATTTATAGAATACAGAGGAGAGTTTTGTGGTTGTTCTTGACTTGTAACCGTGTATTGCATATGAGACTCCTGTAAAGTCTTCTTGTCTGATTGAAAACAGGGATAGTCGCATAGGTCATGTCCATTTGCATAGTCCCTTGTAACTTAGCCCCCCATGACCTAGAGAATAACATTCCATACTTTGGGGGCACATTAGCCACAACAATATCCATGACTAAGCATTTGGCTGGAATTTGTGCTAAGTTAACGCAGAGGTCTTTGAGTAATCCTAAAAATTTTACTCTGCTCGAGTCAAAGGAGTACAGATCTTTATAATGTCTAGTGATTTCTAGACCAAGGCTCTCCATCACAGCTTTAGGCATTAAATTATGAGAAGCCCTGGAATCATGCATAGTGTTGTGAAAAATTTTGTCATGAACGTTTAAACTCACATAAAAGGGAGGAACATGTCCCTCTTGATATCTACCTTCAATATTATTACCAAAAATCAGCTCTGGTTGGTCATCATTAAGATTCACAGTGTCCTCAGTTTCTTCTATATTTAAAGCCTTCAAAATTTGGGTCCTATATACATGCTGGGCAGCTAACTCAGTCAGGGGAACGGAGATTTTAATTTTGGAAATTTCCTGCTCCAGGCTAAAAGGAATTTGATTCTTTGAAGTACTTGTCTCAACCTTATTAGCTGTCACTCTATTAGCAAAGTCTATTTGCTGATTTGTCCTATTTACATTTGACAAAATGGTTTTAACAGGAGTACTAGCTGAAGTGTTAGTACTACTAAGGTCTGCACTTTGTTTTTCACTGTTTTGAGTGCACTTCTCTCTACCTTTATCAGAATTAATAGCCAGTGTTTTGTCCTTTTTTTTAACAACTTTAGGCTTGGTTGCAGTGCTGTTTTGTGAAGATTTGTCAGAGGTTTTGGTGTTGGGAGTTTGTTTACTGGTTTTGCTTCTAAGATCATATTCTCTTTGAGACTCTATGATGACATTTTCCATGTCTTGATAATAATTTTCATCATCATCTCTTTTGTCATCATAAGGTGTATAAAGACCTTGTTTTCTATTATAATGGACTTCAAAGTCATCATTATCTACCCCCAGCATGTTGATATCATCTTCCTCTGTTATCTCATATGCCTCATCCTCAATTACATGATGATGAAAGGAGATGATCATGATCCTCTCAGTCCATTGGAGGTTGGTTGGAAATGGCCTGATTGTCTAGCTATAATAGTATAGCTGGTTTTTGCCTCATTGTGTTTGTTAATGTTTATTTTCTTATCATCTTCCATCATTCTTCTTCATTTGAATTAAAGTAGAGGGCATTTTCAGTGATTGTTTCTTCATTTTCATCTTACTTTCTCTGAAACCTCACTCTACAGACACCTTTTCAATCTTTTCAAGAGTCATGACTTCCTCTCTTGATAGTCGCATAGGCCATCTCAGGGTCAAACCCTTAAGGAAAATTATTTAAAGCTGAGCCTTTTGGAGGTTTTAGATCTGGGGAAAGTGAATTATACACATTGTTGAATCTGGTACAATAAGTTTGTACACTTTCCCCCGTGTTTCTATGGAGGTTCTTGTAATCAAAAAGGACTTGGAGAGGATTCTTCTTTACTTCCCATTTGTTTAAGAAAGTTTGATTGAAGGCTTGGAGATCATTGATACTATGGGGGGTTAAGCCTTTAAACCATTTTCTTACTTCTCCCCCTAGACAGCTTGATAGAATCATCATCAATTTCATTTCTGTCAAAGTAGTCATTCATTTTATCCACATGTTGTGATGCAGTTGTAGCATTACTAGCATCATACAATGGAATTTTGTACTGATAGTCCTGTGGGAGATTGACTAATGGTACAGGAAGGACTAAGGGAGCATACCATGCTGCCATGATATGTGGAGGGGGTGGATTCACAAGAGGTGGATTAACAAAAGGGAAATTGGGCTGGAATGGAGTGGTTTGGACAGTGAATGTAGGGTGAGAAAAAGTGGATGGACCAGGATTAGATTGCTGAGTTGATCTTGGATGAGAGACACCTAAATTGTGAAGGAAATATAAATCAGGAGGTGTTGTTTCTCTGCTACCAGGATGTTCACTTGTTTCAAGAGATGAAAGTGAAGATTCAGAATCTAACTGATCTAAATCATCAAGAGACCTAGTTCTAAAGGGATTTACTAAGTCAACTTGTGATTGTTGTAGAGCTAAAAGATTTTCAGGAATTGAATTAGCTCTCAAGGGTGATCTGAGAACAATTGATAATTTAATCCTAGGAGACTTCCTAACGATACTTTCTAGGTCATCAACTATCTGAGGTGGATCAGGGTTAGGATTGGCTCTGGTGTGAATCTTTCTAGGAGCCACTATGTTGTGTTTTTCAGACCCAAATAAACAAGAAAAGTTCAACCAAGTATGACAGTCTTTAAAAGGTCAACTAATCTGTTTACACAAATTTTAATCCTACAGTCCTCTAAGTGAGTTTGAAAGATACAATAATGATAAGGGTTCTTCCCAGTGGAGTCTTAAGGTTTGTTGAGGATTGTGGAGTCGCCAAGTGGAAGTTTTTAGCTCCTAAGGAGGTAAAAGGTTTTATGGTCCACCACCATGTTTATTGGATACCAATCTGAAATATTTTTGGGTTTTTTTGAGTTATTTTTTAGTTGTATGGTTTTTAAGAATATCCTAACTCTGTTTCAAAACTTAGCTACGGTCATGAGACAAAGACAGTCCACTCTTATGGCTAAGCCAACTGATTTTTCAAGGTTAGATAAAGTCTTACGAGAATCATAGGGTTTACCTAGTTTGTCACTTATTCAAACAAGTTTCATCATGATTACCATTTCTTGGTAGTGCTTGAAAAGTTTGCTTTTAACTCACAATATTTGTATGAAATTTTAAAGGGAACTAGAGATTACCATTAGGTTCATTCCCCAACGGAGTCGCCAGAAATGTTAGCTCCATGTAATCAGCAAGATTGGTAAAAGTCCGACTGTAGGGAGAAACACCGTTTCAACCACTTTGGGATTCTAGGATCTAGCCCTTCTGAATCCAGAGAGGGATCTCTCCAATAAGTGAAAAGATGGATTTGTCTTTGAAGTTTTGGGTAATGATATTAGGCTAGTTATGAAGGCCGAGGGTTTGTTTTGTTTTTTGGATGGTTGAGCATGATTATTGTTTGAGGTGGGAAGTTCTAAATGCAAAGAGTTTCAAAGGTGTGAAGTTGCAAGCAAATAGAACAAGCTTTGGCCAGGAAGATATATAATTGCAGGTTTTAGTCCATTGGGCTATGGAGTCATAATAGGGTTTAATTGAAACAACAAGGGGCAAGAGTGGTCCATGGGGCGAGTCATCTATGTCTAAGGATCTCTTTAAAGTTTGATTTATGGAATGAAATGAAACAATAAGAAGGGGAATTAAACAGATGAAGAACAAAGAACAGCCCATGATCTGGTAAGTACTTTTAAACTAGCCAACTTTTGACAAACACTTAAGAGAGACATGAAAGTAAACTAGGATCTGGTAAGTACTTTTAAACTAGCCAGCCTTTGATACACTTTCAATAGAAAACATTTTAAAACAAAGGGAAACTTGAAGGCAACTGTTGGAGTAGAAACTAGCAGGCCGGGCTCACCACAAATCCTCTCCTGGCTCTGCTCTACTTGGCAACTTCCAAGACAAACACAAAGATAACATAGAATGGCCTAAGATCTGGTAAGTACTTTGAAACTAGCCAGCTTTTGACGCATTCCAAGGGAAACATTCAGACAGTCTTTGGGGATAAAACTAGGACCAGGGCACACCATATCTTCCTTAGTTCATCTCTACTTAACATGAAATGAAAGTAACATCCAAGAACAATATTCAGCTAAGACAATTAGATGAGGGAACGCCAGCATTTCTATGCTTAAACTAAACTAAATCATTCCTACATAACACAGATTTGGAAGAAAACATGAAGATAAAGATTTTCAGTCAGAGAAGGGTACTGATATACAGTAGGTCCTAACTCTATGCATGTTGTTCTTTATAAGAGAAAATGAGCACAGTGAAAACATAAATAAAACAACAATTCACAATAATAAATAACATCACCGTTGACATAGACCAGGATCCCATAAATCAGCTTGTATTGATGCTCCAAACCAGTTACAGCTTTAAGTCCAATGCTTTAAGCAATCATCTACACTCCCCAGACTAACTAGTCTATCACAAGCAGAGCTTCAAGAGCCAGTGAACACTATTTACAAGTAGAAGTCTCAAGCTCAATTTACATTTCAAAGTTTAGCAACCAACTCAACCAACCCCTCTCTCATCTTCTCCAGTAGTATTTATAGAAGAATGAGGAGGTGAGATCTGATAAAATATCTCCAATGATAATTAATACAGACTTAATGGCTTCTCGGCCTTTGGGGGGCTTGATGAAGAAGCTTACATAGGTGTCTTCTACAGATCTACAGATCAGATCAACGGCAGAGATGCTTTGATAAATGCATCGTACCTTATTTCACTCCCCAAGCTTATTTTGAGCGCGATCACCGTCCAATGCTTTGATAAATGCATCGTACCTCATTTCACTCCCCAAGCTTATTTTGAGTGCGATCACCGTCCGATGCTTTGATAAATGCATCGTACCTTATTTCACTCCCCAAGCTTATTTTGAGCGCGATCACCGTCCGATGAGTCTAGCACCTGGTTCTAGGGTGCGAGCACGTGGAGGGGAAGTGGCTTAAAACTTAGCCCAAGGGGGCTTAAGTTTGTAATACAAAAATATGTTTGTTATGAAATTTTTCAAGTTTTTCAATGGTTGTGAGGGTTTCGATAAGGCAAAGAAAGGGTCTTAAACCTTATCAAAGGGGTTTTGATGAAGGGGAAAGGGGGAAAACATGAAAATGAGGGATTTTTATGAGGAATAAAGGGGAGAAAAACGAGGGTTAGATTTTCAAGTGAGGAAAGGGAAAAAGGTGATTTTTGCTGCAGTTTCTGCTCATGAAATCAACAGAATTTTGGAGTGTGAAATGGGCACAGTAGGGAAGATTTGGACAGAGGCATGAGGCCTTCAAGAGTCTTCAAGAGATAACACTTTTTGCAATAAAATTTGTTTCTTGAAGGCTCCAAAAATTATTTAGCCACCTTTTGGTATAATCAAATTTTATAGGTGGCTAACAGATTGCACAGGTTTTTAAGAGTGATGAATGGGAAGTGGTGGTGAGAAACAAAGCAAGTTGTGCAGGACAAGAGAAGGATTCCTGGACCAAGATCAAGATCAGGTTGTGAATCCATGGTGACAAATGAAGTGGATATGTGAGACTTATGCCTGCCTTGTGAAAATTCATCACATTGAGAAGTGCGGATCGTAACAACTTCCGTAGAGTTTTCGCCCTCTGATTTTCTAATGATGTGGAGGATAAAATGCACATCCTGCAGTGAGATTGATTTGTGTCGAGAGATAATTAAAGCCTTTGTGATTTTAGGTTTGAGCAAGGAGAAAATGTTGTTTATAATCTACACAGAAAATTTCTTTGGCATCCTTCTTGTCTGTTTAAAGCACTCAACACTCTGGTTTCTAGTTTTTAGGATGATAGCCATTATGAATTCAAGCGCAACTCATGAGAAGGTGTTGAAGCTTTTGTGTGGACTATGTGCCAAATTTTGGGACAACATGGTTGAGCATATGAGCAAAGAGCCTTTGGGTGTTTTGGGCCAAATTAAAAGAATTTTAAGGCATCCGCTCTTGGGTTTATGATTGGGCAACTGATCATTCAGCAGTAAGCACTGGCTATTTGCGATGTTGATCCCTAAATACGTTTACGGGATCCAGGCTCCAGCTGTGGGATGGAGGGACACTCGAAGACTTCAAACTTCTGCTGGTTAAAAACATCACCTCTTCAACGATCGTCCAACCCTGTTGGAACTAGCTGACCAGTTAGTGCTTGTTCTCTTAAATTTCCCTCAAGCTGAGTTTGTCCTTCCTACGGTGTTCAACTGCCTCACAGTAGTCGAGCTTCAGGAGTCATGAATCGCCATACATTATCAAACCATAAAATGAGACTATATGGACTTTTTAGATGTGTAAAGTATTTTATGGCCACTTAATAAATAAATTTAATTTGTGAAACATGTATTCAATGAAGAACTCTCATTACAACCTTTTCTTGTAAATTAGACCTAGGATTCATGTTGAATCATGATTTTAAATCATGTTAAATCATTGTGTTCTGTTTAAATTTTATTTTTATGTGTTTTATTTTTTTTCAAGGATTTAAAATTAGTTAAGATTTTTTATTTAAATTATAAATATTTAATGATTTATTGATGATGTAAACAAATTAAAAAAAAAAAAAAAAAAATTAGGAAAAAAGATGTTGTAACTTATAATATTATATAAAATTGAATATATATATATATATAATAAATAGGTTAAGATGTGTCAATTTTCTTGAAATATAATTTTTTTCTTAAATTGTAAGCTCCAAAAAGATGCTTCATATATCCACATCTAGACCAATTATCTTAAAACTACCTTTTATAGATTAATATAAAACTAGGTTGATAAATTATTAAATTATGTACATGAAATTAAAGTGTAAAAAATATTAACCTTCCATTATTTCTAAAGAGAACAATTATATCTAAATGTTGAATTTCCCCATTAATTTTATTTGTCATAATAAATTAATTTATAAAATGATTTCTTTCTCAGCTAAAACAAATTAACTGTGAAAAAATATAAGAGATTCCCTTGTAAAAGTTACTATTATCTCATATAATAGTTTATAAATTATTTGTTCACATCACAATTCTCAAAACAATTTGTTTACTCAAATTGCCTTTCCATTATATTTTAACTATTTTATAGTTTATAAATTATTTATTAAAATCACAATTCTCAAAACAATTTTCTTACTCAAATTGCCTTTCCATTATATTTTAACTATCTCATATACTATACACAATAACAATATTTTAAGGTTTATAAATTATTTGTTCAAAACACAATTTTCAAAACAATTTGTTTACTAAAATTGTCTTTCCATTATATTTTAACTATCTCATATACTATACATGATAACAATATTTTATGGTTTATAAATTATTTGTTCAAATCACAATTCTAAAAACAATTTGTTTACTAAAATTGCCTTTGCATTATATTTTAATTATCTCATATACTATATAAGATAACAATATTTTATGGTTTATAAATTATTGGTTCAAATCACAATTCTCAAAACAATTTTTTTATTAAAAATGCCTTTCCATTATATTTTAATTTTATAATTTATAACGAGACTAAAATCGTAACAATGTTTTATGATTTTTATTAAAATATTTTCATGTTCAATTACATTAAAATAGAAATAAAGTAGAATTAAAAAAAAAAAAAAATTACTCCAAATTTTAACAATCAATGATTTATCAATAATATTCTTATGTAAGAGAATGTGTGTGTGTGTATATATATATATATATATATATATATATATATATATATATATATATATATATATATACTTGAATTATGGATCTCCCAGTAGTAACCTCGATCAAATCTCCTTATATTGTAAAAAATGTTTACATTTCAAGAAATTTCATCACTTGGTAGATCGAGAGTTAGGCTAGTATCATATATATATATATATATATTCGTATTTCTTCTAGAAACACTTCTTAGCCAAGTATGGAGGAGATGTTGTAAGGTTATGTTATATAAATATTTTGATCAAGTAAAAATACATAAAAATAAAATAAAATAATCGAATTGATAATTATAATTATTAATTAAAACATTTTGACTTGGTCAAAATTACATAAAAATAAAATAAAATAATAAAAAACAAATAACAAATAATTATAATTATTAGTTAGAGAAGTGCTTGGAAGTTGTTGGATGCACGACCCCATGCTCCAAATCAAGATTTTACCTCAATTTTTTTCTTCCACCAAAAACTCCAAAAAATCACGCTAAAAGCTACTCTTACTTTCGCTTGCCCGAAAAGACGAACGTCGAAGTTGCAATAAACCAGTATCGTGACCGGAGTCGGAATATTTTCCGCTAATCAGACATTTCTGGGTAATTCCTCCGCCAACTGCATTTAGGATGCCTATAACTTCCTTTTCGCCTAGCGTTGACCGCCTTTATTTCCCGAACGGGCCTTCCCCAATGAACCTGATGCCGGTTATGAAGTTGGTTAATAGAAATAAATAAATCGAAAATAAAACTTAACGTTAATTTTTTTTTTTTCATTGAAAACTATGAATTTAATTCATTAATATTTATTTGATTCTATGAATTTAATTTGTTAATATCTATTTCAATTAATAATGGAATTTTTGAAAGAAAGATAAAAATAATTTAAATGCTAAATAAAATGTAAATTAACTAAAAAATATATATATAATCAATGAAAAATGTGTTAAGTGGATTAAAAATTACACATTTAAATCATGTAAATGCAAACAAAAAAATATATATAATCAATGAAAAATGTGTTAAGTGGATTAAAAATTACACATTTAAAATCAAGTATGTAAATGCATAACATTACCATACTTGATGGAACTAATACATAGAAATGAAGTATAAAACTCTTTATTATAAATTATGGAAAAATAAAACATACATTTTATAAAATATCAAATTTTTTTATTAGAACTCTTTATCTTATGGAAAAATCAAAATTATCTATTAAATTATTATTACTTTAAAATTTTGTTGATATTGCACTAATAAGAGAGAGTTTATATATATTAATAATAATTAAATTCCATTAAATTGATGTTTTAAAAATTTAATTAAATGTAAATAATGTTGTGTAGATTTTGAAAATGACAATCAATGTTATATAAGTAAAATTTCTCTTCAAATGAGATTTTATATTTATGTTTTCTCAATGTGTGTGGGGTTAGTATTGTTTTTTATAAATTTTTGTCATTGAGATTTTATTCCAAACTTAGGAAATACAAAGCTTAGGTAAATTTCATTTAAAATGTTGATGAAAATGATGAGTAGAAATAAATAAATTGAAAATAAAATTTATAGTTAAAATGCTCTCTCTCATTTTCCATTGAAAAACTTGGTAGCTCTATAGTCATCCACTATCTACAAATAAGAGATTTAATTCATTAATATCTATTCTAATTTTAATAAATAACATAGAAATAATTTAACAAACACAACTATACTAAATAAAATCTAAACCATCTAAAAAAATATAAATAATGTTGTGAAGTGGATTAAAAATTACACATTTAACATCAAGCAAGCATGTGTATGCAAACATAACTTGTGTTGTGCTTGACGAGAATAATACATAAAAATACGGGTTACTTCAATTGGATAGTCTAATATGACTAGAGTGAACAATTGTGGCATAAGCATGTTGAACCATATAATGCGCATTAGAATTTATAACTTTCCATAAAGTATATTTGTCAAAACTCTTTATTAAAAGTTATGGAAAAATCAAACTTATATTATATAAAAAAATCAAAAAATACTCTTTGTTATCTTATAAAAACATCAAATTTTTTTATTAAATTCTTTATTATCTTACCATTTTATTGATAGTGTAACAACTTTCCTTTCTAATTTTGAAAATTACAACAATCATTTATGTGATACATAAAGTTGAATATATTCAAAAATATATTATTTATCTTTTACTTGAAAATGGAATAGACTAAAGGAGACTATATATACACCGACCAATTTTAAAATGAAAAATATATTTAGGTTGATAGCCCTTTCTTTTGAACGAGGTCACCTAGCCATTTAATCTACCATACTCCATTCATGTGACATTTGTCCTTACACCTACGGTTTCCACTTGGTCATGACGCACGATCTTTCCTGTCGTGTCGGATCAGAATAACTGTAACTAGCAGTTTGATGCCGACATATCAGCTTGACATGATTTCGACCAGTTTAATACCATCAAATACCTACTCCTTCGCTTCAGAAGTCCAGGCGACGCCCACCTGTACTCCCTAATGAACTCAGTACAAGTCGTGAACTTAATACATTACTTGTAGCCCAAATTATCCAGTCGAACCGAGAAACACTTCTCCTCTATTACATTCAGGATAATTAATGCAGAGGTGGCAAAGATAGCGTCGTTTCTGCATGCGGAGGTGGCTGAGATAACGTCGTTTCCAAGTAAAGCCATCGAGATCCATCAAAATGGACTGGGCAATATACATGTTGGCTGGAAAGTTGCAAGGAGAATCCATGAACAGTGGTCGCGAAGTAGCAGCGAGTTGAATTATGGTAAAGCAAGCAAAGAATGACATGAGAGCGATCAACCAAAAGCTTGAATTGTGAACTGCGTGATGGTCTGTTGTCTGAGGCCTTTCCTGGGCCACATAAGATGTGTGTTCACAGACGTTGCAGGAAAAAAAACTTACCATTTTCGAGGGAATTGATATTAAATACATTTCACTGTGCCTCGCCATTGACCTGCAAGCTTGCGCTTTATGTAAGTCATATTGGATCTTGATGTGAGGAGCGCTGGATGGCTTCTGCTCCTTTTCGATATCTGGTCGTACTCTGTAGCTGGCCAGATCGTGATCATAGCTCTATGTCGTTGTGGTGTCGAATACGGTCGAGAAATTTCGTGCATTGTGTACTGGCGAGAAAGGCACCAGTCGCTCCGGAAAGCGTCTGCACTTCAAGGGTTCGTCGTTCCATGACGTGATACCAGGGTTCAGGTGAAATGGTACCGGTGGGGAGTCAATCTATGACGAGAAGTTTGTTGATGGGAATTTTGTAAAGAAGCACACGGGACCCGACATCCTCTTCATTGACAACGTCGGCCCCAACACTAATGGATCCCAGTTCTTCATCTGTACTGCATATACCTCGTGGCTGGACGACAAGCATGACATATTTGGTCAAGTTGTAGAAGGATTAATGGAGGTCATGTGCAAGATCGAGAAGGTTGGCTCTAGATCTGGCAGAAACTCAAAGCCGGTTGTCATTACCGACTTTGGACTTTGGACAACTCGCTTGATTTTTCATTATTTTGAATTTGAAACATAGGTCACTTCATCCTCTTTTTTACTCATAAAATGCATGCTCCGAGTCTCAAAATTTTGAATTTGAAACATAAGTCACTTCACCCTCTTTTTTACTCATAAAATGCATGCTACGAGTCTCAAATTGGGTTATGATTCTAGATGGGATGTCGATAAGCTATATAAAATGGCTTCTGCATTTTAGATGCTATCACGAAGTTAGAATGGGGTTTTTCCATGTGAATTTGACGTTGCATAGAATTAACTTCTAACCATCATAGTGGTTTCTTTATAAGAATATTGATAGATTGAGTATTTCATGGATTGTTGATCCATATAAATTATATAAATGGCTCATGTATGTTCAACTTTAGAATGGGTTTTTGGCCAAACATAGTTAGCTTTGCATGGATTTAACTTCTGACCATCAGAATGGTTTTCTCATAATAACATTTATGTATAATCTCATAGATTGGTGTTTTGATATAAGGTAAATGAATTGCCCCTGCATTATCCATGTTAGATTTGGTTTTTTTCCATATGTAGTAATTTTCATAGATTTAACTTCTGACAATCATAATGGTTTCACCATAATATGCGAGTGCACGGGATTACTAGGAGTCCACATACTTTAGAAGAGCAGCGGAGAAAGGAGTTGCGACAAAGTGAATTAGGTGCTCGTCGGTTATTTTGTTGATCTTACTAACATGGACAATCGTGGGAGAAATTAGAAGTTGGAAAACGGTCTTCGAGTGTTCAATAGTTCATAATGTTGATGAGCAAGATTATAAGCTCAAATTTGTAAGTGGGACACGTCAATCACTCTGGGCTTTTGCTACCAAGTAAAAAATGTTACGATTTTTTTATTGATTCTTCCCGTTTTAGAGTGTGTTCGTCATGTAGATTGCATCACAAGGTGTGGCTTAAGGACTTTGATTGGGGAAACGTCAGTTTCATTTCAAGGTTGTGCATGTAACATATTTCATTATGTCGTTGCAACAATGGTTTTATGCATTTTTAGACTTCAAATGAGTTTCCAAAACATGAGACACACAACAAAGTAGTCCAACCTTATCTAAATCACTCACACATATCGAGTGACTACCAACATGATAGTATGTGCTTCCTATATGAGGGATCCAACTCTCTAAAAATTTCTAATATCTATTCAACTTATAAATAATTGTGAAATTGTTTTTTATTTGTAATTCAATTAGTCAACTAAAGTTGTTTCCGCTAAACCAATTTATATAGTCAACTAAAGCCCCCATTCCCATAAAATTGTTTGGATAAGGGATTTCTTGACCATTGTTTTCCTTAGAGTTTGGATATTTTTACCCATCATGCCTTTCAAATGACATTGCTTTCTTCTTTGGTATTACAACAAGGTAGTATTCTAGAAGTTGTTTATTTAATGATTTGAAGTATGATTTCAGAAGTTTAATATTTTCCATTACTCATTTCTTTTATTTGATGGACAATGGAAGTGAAAAACTAGGGCATGAAACATTGGGAAGCCATTTGTAAATGGATTACTTTACATATGGCCAGCTAGAGAATTTTTGGAATCCCTTAATCTAAGAGAACTTTTATAAATGACAAAGATTGCAGTATTTGTTTTTTTAGTGTTGGTGAAGTAGCAACTCTAGTCAACCATGCAACCAGAAAAGTAATTGTAATCTTGAGTTACATATAATATAAAGCAACTCATTTTACTTTAAAAAAACTATTATTTATTTATTTTTAAATATATTTTTAACTTGAAAGTAGGAATCACTAAACATTTGGTAAAAGACAAATGATGGAGGTTAAGGTCAATTGTTTTGGAATTTGGTTGTAAGATTTTGAATTTAGTTATTTAAAATGAGTTTTCAAATTTATTTATAGGTTTATTGTTTGAAAATATTTAAAACATTTGAATTGACTCAATTATAAAATTAAAAGATACAATTCCAATAAATCCTTATTAAACCTCAAACACCTTTGGTAAGAGAAAAATGATGTAGGTTAAGATCAATTGTTTTGGAATTTGGTTGTAAGATTGTGATTTTAGTTATTTAAAATGTGTTTTCAAATTTATTTATAGGTTTATTGTTTGAAACTATTTAAAACATTTGAATTTTGTCATTTATAAAATTAAAATATACAATTTCAATTTTCTCATTTATAAAATTAAAATATACAATTCAAATAAATCCTTATTAAACCTGAAACAAATTTCACCAAAACAACCAAAACAAATTTTAAAATTAATACAGGAAAAACTTTAAATTTGTTGCAAAATTGACTAGGGAACAATATCACTAAAGGAAAACCTAAATTTGAAACCTAAAAACTCTAAATTTGTTACAATATTGACTTAGAAGAAAAACTCAAAGGATGATTGTCTGCTCTACTATGTTTGTATTTTGCTTAAGAATCTCCTGAAATTAGTGTTCTTGATCTCATCTGGACCATCACAATTAGATGATTATAAATTTATTTTATATATTATTAAATTACCAAAGATTCATTTTCCACTAAAGTAAGAAAGATAAAAATATATTTTCTATATTATTAAATTTATATAGGTGATTTTATGATAGAATTTACTCATCCGGAAAAAATTAAAAATTATAATTAATTAGTGAACAAATTAAATATTTCCATTATTCATTATTTAAATAAGTTAAAATTAAAAAGAAAAACTTTAAATTCATATCCATTAAATATCAGTGACTTAAATATTAACTTTTTTGAGAATTGAATTTCAGTGAGACATAAACATTATTAAATAATTTCTACATCACCGCTATCTAAAAACATAAGCATTATTAGAAAATTTCTACATCACCATCATCTAAAATCTCTATATTTTTCTCTTATTTAATAGATATGAATTTTAATTATGAATTATTTTTTATGACACATATAATTGCAAATTTAAAAAAAAAAAACAACAAACAAACAAACACAAATACAACAAAATACAATATAATTTTTTATACACTCCTATTAACATTTGTTTATTTTATTTTTGGGCAATTGCTAATTTATGTACTTTTAAATGTAATTAATAATATATAGAAATTTAATATATAGATGTTGAAAATGACAACAAATAACAGTTAAATAAGTAAAATTAGTAAAATTGACATCGTGGGAAGCCTTGTGAAGTTAGCCATTTTTGGGAATGGCGCTAGAGTTAGCCGCGACGGCTGCAGACAGGAAAACCTAAACTGGTGTTAGCGGTATATTTCAAGTGCAGAACCAGCGTTAAACTAGAGTAGTTTTAATGTGCATAAGCTGAAGTTTCACTCTGCATCCCGAAAGAGTGCTGCCCAGGCGAGGAAAGACAGGCAGTTATGATCAACACTGGAAAGAAAGGTACGAAAGGGGGCGAGGAGGCGGGTGTCGCTCGCAGTTAGAGTAGAATTTTAAATTTGAAACATTCCTTAAATTTGATGGGTTTTGTCACTCGATGGTGCCCATTTTATTATTTTAACAAACAAATGTACGTCTCCAATGTTGCTGTGTTCCATGGTTTTATTTTAATTTGTGTTTGAGTTGAACCGTGAAAAGAAGTGAAAAGATTGAATGTATCTTTAATTATTCAATTTATAGAGCGGAAACGGGAGATGGCGCCGAGAATCACACAAGATGTGAACATTGCATTCAATTTCAATCTCAATCTCATCGGAGTTGTCTTTTCAGGTAACAGAATAGCCCGGACAGCAGGTTTTTGTCTGAATCCAGCTTAGTAAAATTTAAAAAATGAGGTAGTTGCAGTGTTTGGAATCCATTTTTGAGAGTAGAAATGGATTCAGCACTATCAAAAACATTTAGGACACTCAAAATATTGAAGTTTAACAACTGTAAACAAGATTCTGATAAAATCTTTGCCAGATTTTTTCAAAATCTCTGCCAGATTCCAGACCATTCTATTACCTTTTTTAAACTACGGCCAATCTCATCTCCATTTTGTTAGTAGAGTGCAGGTTCGGACAACTTCGACGTCACATCCTTCACTGTCACTTCCTTATCTAGATGCAGGTACGGATACACTCTGCCGCCCATTCTGCCATCATTTTGTTTTGCTAAAATTAGTTTGACGTCTCCATCTCTATATTCATCAAATTCAAATTGACTATAAATAGAAAAGTATAAGAATATAGAAATAGCAACAAAGCGAGGTTATTTTTGCTTGGTTTGTAGGTTATTTTACACGTTATGTTTGTGGATTTGCTAAAGCAATGGTGGTATATGTTATATATGCTATGCTTTAGATATTTCTTTACGGTTTCATTTTTTTTTTTTTAACGATTTGTGGTTTTGTGTCTTTTATTTAATTTTTTAACCATGGTATAGCTTTCACGTTTTAGTTAAGTTAGAGTTTAGTGATTTATGGTAGAAATTTTGAAAAATGTCTTTTATGCAAATTATTAATGTAAACTTTCAACTTTTTTGTATCTACTTTTTAAAATGTGACATAACTTCTAATTTACAGTTGAATTAGAATTTAGGTATAATTATACAAGTAACATATAGATAATACAATAAAGGCCACTAAAAAAAACATAATACAATAAAGTGTGGTATAACTTTCAAGTTATAATTGAGTGAGTTAGAGTTTAGTGAGTTATTGTAGAAATTTTGAAAAATGTCTTATAATTATAAAAATTTTATGTGAATTTTGACTTTTTTTGTATTTTTTTTTTTAAATGTGACATAATTTTTAATTTATAGTTAAATTACAATTGAGATATAATTATATAAATAACAAATAAATAATATAATAAAATGTGCCATAGTTTTTTTAAAATATAGTGGAATTGGAATTTATGAAAATTTCTAAAAATGCTTTTTAATGCAAATGTAAAAATTTGAGAACAAGTATAACAAGGCTACAAGGTAGCGACTACCTGCCACTTAGTTTAAATATAGTAATATTGCAATGTGATGTTGGAAATGTTTATGAATAGCTATTACGGCATAGAGATGTTGCAATTTGAGTTTGAGGATGTTTATGAAGATTTGTTTTGTAATAAAGTATAGTTAAATTAAATTAGAAATAATTGTTGCAATTTGAGTTTGAGCATGTCTATGAGGATTTGCTAAATGTTGCCATTTGAATTTAAGGATGTCTATAAGGATTTTCTTTGTAATAAAGTTGTCCCTTAGTTTAGTTTAAATATAGCCACTTAATTTAAATATAGTAATGTTGCAATGTGATCTTAATGTAATTATAGAAATGTTGCAATTTGAATTTGAGCATGTTTATGAAAATTTGCTTTGTAATAAAGTATAGTTAAATTAAATTAGAAATAATTGTTGCAATTTGAGTTTGAGCATGTCTATGAGGATTTGCTTTCTAATAAAGTTGCTGCTTAATTTAGTTTAAATATAATTAAATCAAAGTAAAAATTAAAAATTTATGAGCTATATAGTAGTAGTTTAAATCTATCTAAATTATAGTAAAACAACTTTTGTGTCGTTGATGGTAACCAATTGATAATTACTAGGACGACCCATGAGCATATGCATTTGATGTGTAGATTAGATCTGCTACATATGCTTAGCTTATTTTTGGCATCAATATGAGTATGACAGAGTAGCTACTACCTACTGCTTATCAATGATCGGTTTTTATAAATTAGTACTAATAATATTTTTATTTCTAACTTAGTACTAAAATAAAATAAAAGGTGGAATTTATTTTATAACTTTTTTATTTTTTAATTCAATTTTTAAGAAATAATATTTATAATTTTTTTAATTTTCAATTTAATTAAAAAAATATTGTGTTGTATTGTGTCTACAAGTTTCATTGAACTCTCCTTATTTATTATGGTTTTATTATATTTTTATCATTATATATATATATATATATATATATATATATATATATATATATATAGTGAATATAAGTTTAACTTAAATATTAAGTTTTTAATAATAAATAATAATCGTAATAAAATAGACTGGTTCAATCTAATTAGAGCCATCGTTGTTTTTGGGTAGCTATTACATGCTGCTTAATTTAATGTAATTATAGAGACGCTGCAGTTTGAATTTGAGCATGTTTATGAATACCAAAATCCATATAGTAGAGACAATCAACCATGCTCAAATATGTGACAATGGGTAAAGTTGTATATATGACAATCAATCATGCTCACAATATATATATATATATATATATATATATATATATATATATATATATATATATAAAAACATGCTCAAACTCAAAATTGCAGCATCTCTATAATTACATTAAGCGGCATGTAATAGCTACCCATAGACATTTTTACATTATTATATTTAAAAATGAAGTGATTTGATCCATGTAGAAACTTGATAAATCTAAAAATAAAGATAAATCTAAAGTGGTTTAGTTAATATTAAATTTATTATTAATAATTTATAAATTCATAATATTAAATAATTTATGATATTATTTCTCTTAAATATTTGATAAGATATATTTAAAAGTTTTAAAATTTTAAAATATATCTAAATTATATTACAGAAATTTAAATTTATTAATTATTAATATAAAAACATGATAATAATTTAGCAATGGAATAATCTAAATATAAAAATAAATTAATATAGTAGAGACAATAGGCCATACTTGATTGAGGCTTAAATCACTTTTGGTATGATGCAGGGAAGTGAGGTCCATCACTCAAAGACATAAATGTTGCCCAAAATTTGTAAAAATGGGTAAACTAATTATGGAATATATATATATATTTAATGAAATAAAGTGAAAAAAAATATTTTATATATAAAAAGTAAATATAGAAAGATGATTATTTTTTTTTTAAATAAAGGTAAAAATTAAATGTGTAATATATTATCCAAAATATTCTTTATTTAGATTTTATAGCTTTAATTTAGACTTGAAAACTAGAAGAGAGTATACAAAAATTAATTGCAAGAATATTTTAACAATATATAAATAACATATGTCACAAAAATATGAGAAAAAGTTGAAGAGAGATTCCCTTAAGAAAAGCATTACATACAACAAGATATTTTAGGAAAAATAACATATTAGAAAAGTGGGAGTAACTACATGAGGTTTTGCAGTGAATGTTGTCATCAAAGTATTCACATGGCTGGCCAAGGAAACCAAAACATCGATGCCCTGGACATTGAAAACAATGAAGAAGCCATGGTGTATTGTTGTTGTCCCTGTGACAAATAGGTTTCCCTGGAATCCCATGAAGCAAAATCCAAGATGGTTTGCAGTGAGTGTTGACATGAATTTGTGGAGGCTATGGCCACTGTTAAGAGAGCTCATCATGAACGGTTGGGTAACATTAATGCCAGGCCAAAGCGCTAGAGACATGCTAGGGTTGGAAAGGCGGGGAACACTTAACTTCAATAGCGTTCCAGTAAAGTTTTTGAGGAAATCTCTAAACAGACTCCTCAAGATTGGTGTGTCGATCCATATCCTCATGTTATTAAGCCGTTGGATGGTATAGGTGATTTTCAGGCCCATAAATTCTCAATATTGGGCAAACCTCTGTGCCTTAGGGTCTGTGAATGGGAATTTGTATCTTCACTTGCATACCCATGTACATACATCAACTACATGCAAACCATAGTAGCACTAGGGCTCTCACAAAAAACGTCAGCAACAACAAGAAACTTGTTGAACCCTTAGTTAAACTGAGAAGGGGGGGGGGGGGGGTGAATCAGTTTAACACATTCATGGACTTTTAAACCTTTTATTAAAACTTACTTACACCTTCATTTCATGTCCAACTTAATATGAGTAATCTTAGAATGTGAGCATCAAATACACTTAATATAATAGTAGACTTTACTATGAGAGCGAGTGCATGGTGTATCAAGGTAAGATATGGAATCGCATCAACACATGAACATCATGTACAGAGATAAATGGATATAAGTGGAAACCCATAAAGGAGAAAACCACACTATTATTGATGTGATGCAAAGGCAGTTTCTCCAACTCCTCTCACCACTATTTCACTATTTTTCCATGGTGCACCAACCTATAGGTGGCTCCAACCTCACCCTCGGCAGTTTACAACTTGCAAGGAAGCACCAACTCCTCTGAATTTTCAGCACCAACCTACAGGAGGCTCCTACCTCAGTCAGCTACAACTAACATCTATCAAGCTACAACTTGATAGAGAAGCTCCAACTTCCTTACTCTTTCAAAAGAATGTTTGTTGATTTACCTTAGATATCAGCTCTGTTCTGTAGCATCTCTTTCTGCTCTTATTTTCTTAATCTTCTCTGCCTCACTCTTCTATACTCTGCATTCTCTATATTTACTCTCTCTCACCTCTATTATGCATATCTAGTTAATATTATTTATAGAATTCCTGACATGACTGTTTGAATTTCACAAAGAATTTGGAGTGAACAGTCATGACTCTTTGGCTTCTGTCTTCTCATTCCTTTTATCTACTCATTCAATAAATATAACTGTAGGTGCTTATTTTAATATTACAGTGGGATATTTTCTCTCTTCCGGAGACTTGGCAATGCATCACAAACAATAAAAATCAATTAAAACTTTTACATTCAAACCACAATGAGAACTCCAGCTCAACTCATTTAGTCTTTTGGTTTGCTGTGCATTTGTCTTTTCTTTGACTGTGTCTGTCTTTTTTGTGACTATGTTTTATCTCTTTTCAGCTCTGTTTTCTCTTTTGTCCTCTGCTGTGGTGTAACTGTTGCATACGTGTAACTGTGCTTTTTATACCAACTGACTGTAAATCTGGACAAATTCCAACGCTCTGTACATAGTATGTGTCTTGTTGATGTGGCGAGTTCCGCAAGCGGAACATACGTTCATCACAATGGTTTTATATTAATAATCACCCTTCCATTAAGCCGAGGCATATATGTAATCCACGGACCACGCGGTACTTTTTAATATAATCGCAACAACTTTATGTCAACAACCGCCCTCCACCTTAAGCCTTTGGTCTTATATTACAATCCAATAAATCAAATGACAACCTCTAATATATAAAAGGGTCAGGCCCCACATCCGATGGTGGAAAACACATCGCAACGGAAATCGGCGAATCAAACAAAAAAAAAACGCGCAATGTAACATTTGCGATGTGCGATGTTGCGATGGTGCGATATTGCGATTTCGCAATGTTGCGATGGTGCTATGGTGCGATGGTGTGATGTTGCGATGTTGCGATGGTGCGATGGTGCGATGTTGCGATGTTGTGATGGTGCGATGGCACGATGTTAAGATTGCACAATGTTGCGATGGTGCGATGATGCGATGTTAAGATTGCGCGATGTTGCGATGGTGCGATTGGGAAAGGGTCCCACCATATAAGGCTTTTCTATGTTTGTTTCTTTGTTTAAAAAGCGCTCCATATAAATATATATGTATGCTTTGGACCTCTATGCATAAGGCGCAATATATGTAATGCACTGCATATATACTCCAGCGTGGGTAACGATTCCTGGAATGAGATTTATATATATGTATACTTTGCTGCTCCAATATTTAGTGTATCTTCCAGCAGGGGAGGTGATTCTTGAAATTTGTTTTTATATGTATATATACTTGCCGCTTGGGGTTATGATTCCAGAAATATTGTTTATGGATATATACTTTGTCAGAATAGTGATTCTCGAAAATTTTATGCTCCGCCTCTGCCTCTGCCTTTTGTGATAACGGTTATGTCTCTGCCTCTGCCTCTGATAACAGCTCTGCCTCTATTATATTTGCTTCCTCTGCCTCTGCTTGTCTCCTTTACTTCCTTCATTTGCGTCTTTGCTGCCTCCATTGTCTGTCTTTGTCTCCTTGCCTCTATATTTTCTACCTCTGCCTTTACTGCTGTGATAACGGCTCTGCCTTTGCCTCTACTTCTGATAATAGTTCTGCCTCTATTATATTCGCTTCCTCTGCCTCTGCCTGTCTCCTTTACTTCCTTCATTTGCTTCTTTGCTGCCTCCATTGTCTGTCTTTGTCTCCTTGTAACTGTTCCTGTCTCTGCATCTGCTACCTCCTTTGCCATCAAAGACAACATTTCCAACAGTCTCCCCCTTTGGAATTGATGGCAATACATTTTCTCTATTTGCCTGCTCTTTCTCCTATTGTTTGCTCTTCCTCCCCCTTTGACATCAATGGCAAAGGGTTGGTTTTTGCATTTCCTCTCTCTGAGTTATGTTTAGGTCCTCTTCTGCTGACTTTATACCATGCTGCTCCATAGTGATGTATAAGACTTGTTGAGAGAACACTTTGAGGATTATCGAATTTGAATATACACTGGAAATTGATACATTTCTTTCACTTGTATAGAGCTAAAAGTGAGAATAATGATATTTCATAGAATGCATTGTATCAACTTTATCTAGCTAGAGATGTATGATTGGATTCAACAACTAAAATGCTGAGAGGCTTCAAATGATAATCACTATTCGTCTTTTATGTTTCAGATTCTTAATATAATGTTTCAAAGCACAATACTGATCCTTTTGCTCTGTAATTGACCTTTTGATGCTTGAATAATGTAGATAGCTCTAGGATAATAACTTGGTGTTCTTTTTCCTTAATCCTTTGATCCTGAGGACCTATATTATACTTTCCCTGTTGGCTGATCTCCGCCTGGACTGATATTTTAATTTTTGTTCTCCCCGTGAACTTGTGCTTTCTCTTTATCTCAGAGAGTAGCATCAACATATACTACCCCTAGTCTATCTCTTAAATATTCAAATGGTTCTCTTGCAAGTGGTTTGGTAAATATATCTGTTGTCTGTTCTTTTGTTGGTACATACTCCAGTTTTACTGTTTTCTGAGCTACTTGCTCTCGGAGAAAATGATACTTGATTGGAATATGTTTGGTTTTTGAATGAAGCACAGGATTTTTAGATATACTTATCACACTTGTATTATCACATTTTATTGAGATAAGTTAATTAATGCTTACCTTCATGTCTTGAAGAGTTTGCTTCATCCACATGACTTGTGTACAACATGCTGCTGCTGCTATATATTCTGCTTCAGCTGTAGACAGAGAGATGGATGTTTCTTTCTTTCTTAACCATGCCACCAGATTTTCTCGTAGATAGAAAGCACCTCCACTTGTACTCTTCCTGTCATCCACACAGTTGGCCCAATCTGCATTTGTGTATGCTGATAAAGTGAAGTTTTTTCTTTTATAATACCAAAGTCCATACTGTGTTGTTCCTTGTAGATATCTGAATATTCTTTTGACTGCAAGAAGGTGATTTTGTTTAGGTGCTGCTTGATATCTAGCCACTAGTCCTACTGCTAGCATGATGTCTGGTCTTGATGCAGTCAGATACAATAGACTTCCAATCATGGATCTGTAGAGTTTTTGATCTATATCAGCAGACCCATCATCAGCACACAGCTTGCAACCTGTGGTCATGGGAGTTGACACAGGTTTGCAATCTTCCATTTTGAATTTTTTCAACATTTCTTTTAGGTATTTTTCTTGTGAGATGAATGTACGTGTGCTCCTTTGCTGAATTTGAAGTCCTAAATAGAAACTGCTCCAATCATGGACATTTCAAACTCTGATTTCATCTCTTCTGCAAATCCTTTTTCTAGCTCATCTCTGTTGCTTCCAAACATAATGTCATCAACATATACAACAACAATTAGGAGTTCATTTTCATGGGCTTTTATGTATAGATTGATGTCTACTCCACCTCTTTTAAAACCCTGTTTTTGCAAATATTTATCCAGTCTTGAGTACCAAGCACGAGGAGCCTGTTTCAGTCCATATAGGGCCTTTTTCAGTTTGCATACATAGTCTTCTTTATCTGTCAATGAGAAACCTTCTCGTTGTTCCATGTACACTTCTTCTTCTAGATCTCCATTAAGAAAAGCAAATTTTACATCCATTTGATATACCTTGAAATCTTGGTAGCATGCAAATGCCAGGAACATTCTGATAGCTTCCATTCTAGCTACAGGGGCAAATGTTTCTTCATAATCAAGTCCTTCAATTTGTGAGTATCCTTTGCAGACCATCCTGGCTTTATTCCTGATTACTTGTCCTTGCTCATTCATTTTGTTTTTGAATACCCATTTTGAACCAATGATATTCTTCTCAATTGGTCTAGGAACTAGTTCCCAAGTATTGTTCTTCTCAATTTGGTCCAATTCTTCATTCATTTCTTTTACCCAATACTTTTCCTTGCTGGCTTCTTCAAACTTCTTTGGCTCTATTTGTGATAACATGGCTATGTATACTTCTTCTGTTTGTTCAGTTAGCTGCCTTCTTGTTTGCACTCCTACACTCTTGTCTCCTATGATTTGATCTTCTGGATGGTTCTTTTGAGTGTATCTTGAGAGGGTTTTTGAGTTCAGTTCAACATTTTCTGATGTTTTGTTTGTTTCTTCATCATCTTGGTCCTCTTCTTCATGATTTTCAGGATTGCTGCTGCAATCTATATCTCTTGTCTTGTTTGGAAGTTCTTCATCAAATCTTACATCAATACTTTCTACAATTTTTCCAAGAGTCTTGTTGTAGCATCTGTATCCTTTACTCTTGGATGCATATCCTAAGAGTATTCCTTCATCTGCTCTTGCATCAAACTTCCCCAGATTTTCATCATTATTCTTTATGTAGTACTTGCTGCCAAAGACTCTAAAGTGCTTGATTGATGCAGGTTTACCATGCCATAGCTCATAAGGTGTCTTGTCACTGTTAGGTCTTAAATGAGCTTTGTTTAGAATATGTACTGCTGTGTGTACAACTTCTGCCCAAAAGGTTTGAGCAATATTATTCTCTTGCATCATGGCTCTAGCAATTTGTTGAAAAGATCTGTTTTGTCTTTCTACTACTCCATTCTGCTGAGGTGTCCCTGCAATAGTAAATTGTTGTTTTATGCCATGTTCATTGCATAGGTCTGCAAAGTCATAATCAGTGAATTCTCCTCCTCTATCTGATCTGATACATTTTAGCTTGCATCCAGTTTGATTTTCTGCTAATGCTTTGAATGTCTTAAACTTTTCTAGTGCTTCTGATTTGTTCTTGAGAAAAGCAACCCATGTCATTCTCGAGAAATCATCTATTATCAGCATGAAGTAGGATTCTCCACTTGGTGTTTTAGTTCTTGCAGGTCAACACAGATCCATGTGCACAAGCTGGAGTGGTCTTCTTGTTGATAGCTCATCTTTAGATTTAAAGGATGTGTGAGTCTGTTTCCCCAATTGACAAGACTTGCATATGGTATTTGAAGGCCTTTTTATTTCTGGCATATCTCTGACAGCTTTCTTCTTGCTCAATCTGATGATATGATCGAAGCTGAGATGTCCCAATCTCCTATGCCATAACCATGACTCCTCAAGTTTGCTAAGATGTCATGCTTCATCTTCCTCTTTTACAATGTAAACATTGCTCTCTGTTCGAACACCTTTGAGTAGAGTCTTACCTGTAGTACTTGATCTGACTTCATAGTCTTGTGCTCTAAATAGAACTTCGCAGCCTTTGTCACACATCTGACTGACACTCAGTAAATTTGCTTTCAGCCCATCTACAAATAGTACATCTTGGGCCTTTCCTCTTCCATTATCTATGCCGACTGAGCCTTTTCCCTTGATTTTCCCTGATCATTGCCAAAAGTAACATTGCCAGATTTCTTTTCATCAAGAGTTATAAACTTGCTTTTGTCTCCAGTCATATGTTTTGAGCAGCCACTGTCCAGGTACCACTGGCTTTTCAGGTCATGAGCAGTTAGGGCCAGGTCACATTTATTCTCCTTCTTTATCCACTGGAAGCACCCTTTTGTTTGGTATCTTTTGTGGGATGATGGACTACATTTTCTTAGAGGAAATTTAGAAGGTATATGTCCAACTTGATTGCATACACAACATTTGATCATAATTTTTGCAGAGTTATGAGTATGAACAAAATTTCTTTGAATCATAAACCTCTTTGAGGTGTTAAACATCAATATTTGTTCATACTTTCTACATTCAGTGATTTTATGACCATATTCCTTACAATAAAAACAGTAACCATAGAAGCTATTTGCATACCTGATGTAAGGTTGTCTCTTCCATTTGTTTGCTTGAGGCAGTTTCTTCAATGTTTGCATCTTTTGCTGGTTTGAATTACTCCTTCTTGCATGACAATATGCAGCAATGTGTCCCAACTTGTGGCAGACATAACAGGTGGCATTCTTCATTGGAGGGAAGAATCTTCTTTGATGGTTTCCAACTTTTACATATTTAGGGGTCTTAGTATTTATTACATTCTTTGCTACTAGTGGTTTCTTCTGATCTCTGTCTTCCTTATTGCTGATTTCTTCTTTTGTAGGAATTGTTTGAGCTACTTCATCATTCTTCTTTGCTTTTACAAAAATAATATTTTTGTTTTCCTTTTCTTTGCCTATACTTGATTCTCCTTCATAGCCTATTCCTGTTTTTATCATTGGAGATCTTTGAGCAACCAGAATTTCATTCAACTTACTAGAGCTTGTTTGAGAAGAGTTCATAAGCACTGTCCTTTGAGCATTTTCTAGTTTCTTCCCGATAGATACTACTTCTTCTTCCAGTTTCTCTTGTTCTCGGGTTTTATCCTTGATTTGCTGAAGTAACATGTCTTCTATCTTCTTGGCTTCTTCAAGCTCTACCTTTAGCTATATGAGGACTTCTGAGTTTTGTTCTTCTCTTACATACATTAGAAGAATGTCTTTTTGTTTTCTGCACTTCAGTTTGAGTCTGTCAATCTCTTCCAGAGCACTTCTTAGCTCCCCCTCAAGGTCGACTTCCCCTGCTTCTTCATCTTCTAGCAGAAGTCTTTCAAGATCTTCTATGGCCATCAATAAGAATTCGGAGGTTCCTTCTTCACTTGAGGGTTCATCTGAATCTTCAGATGTACTGCTGTCTTGTTGAGCATAGAATGATTTTCTGCTAAACTTCTTTCCTTTATTTTTCTCTGACTCTTGAGCCTGATTCCTTATTTTCTTGTGAGGACACTTAGCAGCATAGTGTCCCACCCTTCCACAGTTAAAGCATTTGAAGGGGAGTTTACCTTTGTATTTACCTGAGCCTCTATCCAATTTCTTGACAAACTTTGCCTCTTCTTCATCTGAGCAAGAGCATATGTCTCCCTCTTCTTCTTTCTTCTTTTCTATTTTAAAGGCTGCTTCCCTCGTACTAGGCTTCTTCTGTGGGAGCCTCATTTCATAAGCTGTTAGATTTCCAAGTAGCTGGTTCATGGTCAAGGTCTCCCAATCAGCTGTTTCTTCTATTGCAGACACCTTTGGATTAAACCTGGATGGAAGAGATCTTAGAATCTTTTGCACAATTATACTTTCTGGCATTTTTTCTCCGAGAGCTTTCATATTGTTAATAATTTCTGCAGCTTTTAGGAAGAAATTGGGAATGTCTTCATCATCATTCATTTTTAAGTTTTCAAACTGGGCTCTATAGACTTGAAGTTTGGCGGTCTTTACTTTCTGGTCTCCCTCATGTATGTTTTCAAGAGTATCCCATATTTTTTTGGCAGTGTCTTTGTGCATTACTTTAATTGTGGAGAAATTTCTATAGTTAACAAATATTTAATTTTTAATATCCTAAGTTTGACTATAGACTAAATTCAAATTTTTGGATTGGAATTAATAAGAATATCATTTTAATTCGAAATAGTTGGAAATGTGTAGCATTTAAATTCGATGGTCCTTTCATGATAATATCTTTTCGGAATTTAAATTGTTTAAAGATTGCATTTGATTCAAGTTATTTTTCATGCTTAGCATCTAGTGAGATTGATGATCGTTTAATTAGCTCTAATTGTGGTTTTAAATTGCTTGAAATTGATGTTAATTGCTTAGTCAACTTTGAGAATATTTCAAATGATGATAAATTGCATGTCTTTATTTCCTAGATCGAACATTGTTGATGCATGATATTGAAAGTGTTTAATCAAATTGCATTGTTGAAAAGGGCTTATCTTCCAATTTGATAAATTGAGCATTTAATTTAAAAATTGAATATTGTCGTGGTGGATTGGTATTTTCATAGCAGGATAGGTGTCCAGTTTTAGCAGTAGTTATCTATTAGCTACTTGATCTTAATTTCGTAATGGGATATTTTGACTCCACAAGGCACTGGTCTTAAACCTTTTTAACCTTGTCTCCTGAATTGGTTGGTTTCCAACCAGCTCTCTTTCTTCCATTTCATTAGGGTCTACCCCCCTTAGTCTGCAAGGAGACAACTTAAATAGAAAGATTGGGGATCAGGGTGACAACCCCTGATCTGAGCTGTTGTTGCAGTGCCTAGACATTCTGTGCGACAACAAGTACAATCAAGTCAAATTACCAGAATTGTCATCAAATGGAATTTCACTTGTTGGATGCATATAATGGGGCTTATTTATGGTTCTCTTTGACATAAATCCTTATAGTTGTTCTGTTTGTTTCCTTATTCAACAAAGTTGTTAAAACTTTGGACAGGTTAGGAACTGCACAGAGAATCTTCCCCTATGCATTGGGCTGCTCTACCACTGAGCTATATTCCTATCTCATGATGGCCAACCTTGTTTAGAATGTGGATTGCTACATCCAACAAAAGTTTTGAAAATTCTCACAAAATTTTGTTAATGATGGCCTGCCTTCTCTGCTGCTTCAGAAAATTGGAATTATTCCAAATTTGTCTACGGAACTTGTATCTTCTTGCAAAATTCTAGGTCAACCTAATCAACTGCCCCTAAAATGTGGATGCTTGGCAAATGTTAAGCTCTTGGATTGCAATAATGAGCATGGTGATTGCTTTGGCTTCGTGAATTTGTCTAAATCATTTTACTTCTTTCCTTTTTCCTAGTACAATTTGTTTATATGTTCTTATAAACCTGTGAATATTGTATTTATGATATTCCCCTTGGTATACTTCGTTAAAATTGTAGTTCAGATAGGTGTCTCTGCATAGGCCTTATGTCCAGGCATGTAGAAGATATCTTGAAAATTTACTTATTTCGGCATTTTTAATTAACATTTCCATTTGACAAAATCAAAGAAAGTGATATGATCAAATTTTGGCCTTTGATCATTTCTTTGAAGATCTCAAGGAGGAATAGGGTTATGAGAGAAATTATAAATTGCTGGAATGAGTGGGTGAAGGACACGATTTAGAGATCACATCGAGTGAGAGAGAAGAGGGCTAATGTGGGTGAGAAGAAGGAAGTTCGAGCAGTTGAGGACGAGGGACCGAGTTCATAGAGAGAGAACGACCATGTTCAGGCCATCAGTTGTTAAAGAGAGGGCCATGCCGAAATTGAGTTTGCGGGAGAGAAAGGCTGAGTCTTTATGGCCAAGTTCTCTGCTGGAGGAGAGGCCGTGTTCAATGCCGAGTTTGCTAAAGAGAAAGGGGTCATACATTGCAGAGGGAGAGTCTGTTTGTTCGACCGTACTGTGCAAAGGAGAGGGGCCATTTTCTAGGGCTATTCTTGGCTATAAATTCTTTGGAAAAGTTGCTATAATATTTTCGTGAGTATTTTCTCTGAAGCATAACACAATCCCTCTTTGCTAGTTTTTCCTCACACTGGGGTTTTCCAGGGTAAAAGCTGTGTAAAAGTTTGTGCTTGGATTTCTTGTTTTTGCTATGCATAATTTGTTATAAGCTCAGCTATGTTAATTGTGTGTAGATTTCAGATTTGAGTTTTTTGGGTTTTCATTAAAAAAGTAAAATAAAGTTCTGGGTATATAAATTTACTAGCACGTTAATCATTTTGCTAGGATTAGAGAATTCTAATATAATATTAGAGCAAAGCCTTTGAAAGAAATTCAAGCGTTGCATAGATTCAAGTTCAAAGGGGTCGTGGTCCTCCTAGGGTTTTCAGCAAACAATTATTCAAGGGTTTGATTTACCATGGAAACCATTGTCAGGTATGAAGACAGGGTAGAAGGGGCCTCAAACTATCTTTAATGGAAAGTTTAGATCACAACTGTCTAGGAGGAGAACATGTGAAGCTTTGCTAACTCCATAGTGGTTGTGCTAGTGTCAGATCCTGTTGCCCTAGATCTCCATGAGGTGAAAGAAGTAAGGCCACAGAGGATCATCTTGGACGAGGTGAAAGATCACTTGATCCCCATCTATTTGAGAAAAATACTGCTAAAGAGATATGGGATGCACTCACGAATCTGTACCAAAGTGACAAGCAAAACCAAAAGTTGGTGCTAAAGGACAAGCTCTATAGTACTGAGATGTCCAAGGGAGAGAACATGGCTTCCTATCTTACCTGGCTCATGCAGGTGCAAGATGAGATGGTAGCTGTAGGGGAGACAATCCTTGAATCTGAATTGGTGCATACAACCTTGAATGGCTTTACAAAGCAGTGGGAGGTATTTGTAAAATGCATTGTGGGGTGAGAGCATCTTCTCACCTGGGAAAGGCTGTGGGATGATTTCACACAGGAGGAGATTCAAGAAGTGTCTCAGCGTGGAGACCAAAAGAAGAAGGGTGAGGAGGAAGAGAACCTGACCCTGACCTTTTAGGGCAATGGAAATGGAAAGAAAGGTTCCATTGAAGAAACTACCTTGGAGGGCAATAAAAATAAGTTCTCACTCGGATGAGTTCTCACTCATGTGTCTCTCTAGTTCAATGGCCACCACTGTGGTACATTGACAATGGTGCTTCATGTCACATTATTGGAGTGTGAGATTACATTACTAGTTTTAAGGAGCACAATTCGGACTTCCACATTGAGCTTGGTGACAATGCGAAGTACAAGCCAACAGGAAGTGGAAATGTTAAGTTTCAGATGGAGTCTTGGAAGCCTCTACTAGTGATGGATGTGTTGTACGTTCTAGGTTTGATGAAGAGTCTGATTTCTATTTCAACCTTGGAGGACAAGGGCTATCTGGTGATTTTATGAGATGGAAAGGTGTATATTTTTCGCAAGGGTTCCAGCATCAGCTCAACAAAGGTGCTTGGAGTGAGAAGGAGCAAGTTGTACATACTTTATTTTGATCCAGCCAAAGCGTTGGTGAGCAAAAAAAACAATAACTGTGACTTAGGGGAGTTGTGGCATAGTAGAATGATACACTTGCACAATGGTACACTCAAAGTGCTCAGGGAAGTTGTGACTAGGCTCCTTGGGTTCACTATAGATCAAAATCACTGTGCATGGGTGTGCCATGGGCGAGTACACCATGATTGTGTTTCCCATCAATGACAACATGTCCAAGGGGATCTTGGACTTGATCCATTCAGAGGTATGTGAGCCCATTTCAGCCATGTCTATTGGAGGGTTCAACTACTACGTGACCTTCATAGATGACCATTCCAAGAAAACCTGGATCTATTTTATGAAGACCAAGGACAAGGTCTTTAGTCGATTCCAAGAGTTTAAAGCCCTTGTGGAGAACTAGATGGGGAGAAAAATTAAGGTGCTTAGATTTCAAATGGAAGCGAGTATTTGAATGCTTTCAAGGAGTTTCATGCAAGTTTTGGAATTAAGAGGGAGTTGATAGTTCCATATAACCCACAACATAATTGAGTATCAGAGAGGAAGAATAGAGCCATTGTTGGGTCAGGGAAAGCAATGCTGCATGATCAATATATACCTATGTTCTTATCGGTAGAAGTGTGTAATGACAGTTTATTTGCAAAACAGGATCCCACACAAGGTGTTGGGGGGGATGACCCCTGAAACAACATTCACGGGGAAGAAACCAGAGGTTGAGCATCTTCACATTTTTGGCTGCTTGGTTTATTGCTACGTTCCATCAGAAAAGAGGATGAATCTCGAGCCTATTGTAGATAAGGGTGTCTATGTTGGATACAATGAGACCTCAAAGGCTTATAGAATCTACATTCTTTCACTCAGGAGGAAAGTGGCGTGGAGGGATGTGAAATTTGAGGAGGATAGGGCTTTTAGAAAGTCTTGTGGCTTAGTGGAAATTGTAGCAGAGGTCCAGGAGCAGAAAGCACCAAAGGAGAAGGGAGACAACCATTATAGATTGTAGGACCCCAGAATTTTGTGTAGGACGAGAAACATAAGCATGGGGAGGAGCAGGATGCTCCATTTACCCAGGTTGAGACTTCCAGGTTGAAGAGGCCGAAATGGGTAGAGCGAACCTTAAGGGAAGCTTAGGAGTAGGTGGATGCTTTTAGGACTTCAGTCACAGAGAGAAGACCACCAAAAAGATTTTCCAGTTACATGGCTCTTATGAGTGAGTTGATTGAGGCAGAGCCTTCCAGTTTCAAGAGGCATCTGAGTAGTAGGTGTAGAGGGATGCCATGGTGGAAGAGTACTCTTCCATCATGAAGAATGATGTATGGGAGGTTGCGCCACGACTTTGAAGGGAAATCAATGGTGGGATCTAGGTGGATTTGCTGATGGTGGTGTAGAGAAGTTCAATGCCTGATTCGTGGCTAGGGGGTTCTATTAGAGAGAGGGAGTTGACTATGATGAGACCTTCACCCCTGTAGCCAGGTACTCCATTAGGGCCGTGATTTCCATTACTGCAGAGAGGGTTGGAAGATCCATCAGATGGACGTCAAGACAACATTTCTTAATGGTGTGATTGGGAAGGAGGTCTATATAAATCATTCAAAGGGCTTTGAGGTGCATGGGATGGATTCCCATGTTTGCAAGTTGAAGAGAGTGCTGTACGGACTTAAGCAAGCACCATGTGCATGGTATTCCAGGATAGAAAACTATTTGCTGGTGATGGGCTTCACCAAAAGTGATGCTGACTCAAACCTGTACTACATACTAGTCAGGGGAGAGCCACTCATTCTTGTGTTATATGTAGATGAATTGTTTCTTACAAGTTTAGAGAAACTCATTGCAAATTGCAAGAGGGATCTTGCTTCAGAGTTCGAGATTAAGGATATGGGGTTGATGCACTATTTTTTGGGGCTAGAGGTGTGGCAAAGAGATGGGAAGATATTCCTTGGACATCGGAAGTACACTATGGAGATCTTGAAGTGATTCGGGACGTAGGGCTGCAGGCCTATGGCTACACCAATGGTGACCAATTGGAAGAAAAATTGATGCTGCCATGTCAGAGGTAGCGAAACCCACTTTATACAGGCAGCTGATTGGCTCTCTTATGCATCTGGTCAACACCATACTGGATATATGTTTTGCTGTCAGTTTAGTTAGTCAATTTATGGTTGAGACAAAGCGAGTGCATTAGGTGGCAGTGAAGCACTTACTTAAGGTATCTGTGTGGTACAGTGGAGAATGGGTTGAAATATGTCCAGGGAGATGGAGTGAAGCTAGTGGGTTATTCGAATGCTGACTGGACAGGCAACGCGTGGGTTATTTGGATGTTGATTGGGCATGCGACGTAGTGGACAGGAAAAGTACTCCAGGCTGCTGTTTTAGCTTGCTGGTTTGGAGCTGTTTCTTGGTTCAATAAGAAACAAAAGTCAGTTGCACTAAATTCTGATGAGGCTGAGTACATGGAAGCAAATTTGGCATCATGTGAGGCCATTTGGCTTTGGAAGTTATCATGGGGATGTTTGATCGGGAGTTGGAGCTGACTGTGATACATTATGACAGTCAGAGCTGCATCAAGCTCTTGAAAAATCCAGTGTTCCATGACAGGTCGAAACACATAAAGATCAGGTACCACTTGATCCAGGACTGTGTGCAGAAGGGCACAATGAAGCTGCAATATGTACCTACAGATGAGCAGGTTGCAGACATTCTCATGGTCTTGATGAAAGGCAAGTTTGTATTCTTCAAGGACAAATTGGGGGTGATGCATAACACCTTTCTCGCTAAGAGGGAGTGTTAAAATTGTAGCTTGGATAGGTGTCTTTGCATAGGTCTTATGTCCAGGCATGTAAAAGATATCTTGAAAATTTACTTATTTTGACATTTTTAATTCTTCATAAGTCAAAACTTAGGAAAAGAATGATAATTAATTTAATTAGTTATTATTCGCTTTGTAACTCAGATTTCTAAAGTTTATATCTTTGGAAATTAATAGTTCCATTTGACAAAATCAAAGAAAGTGATAAGATCAAATTTTGGTCTTTGATATTTTCTTTCAAGATCTCAAGGTGGAAATAGGGTTATGAGAGAAATTATAAATTGCTGGAATGAGTGGGTGAAAGACATGATTTGGAGATCACATTGGGTGAGAGAGAAGAGGGCTGATTTGTGCGAGAAGAAGGAAGGTCGAACAACTGAAGAGAATGGACCGAGTTTGTAGAGAGAGAGGGGCCGTGTTCAGGCTGTCATCTGCTAAAGAGAGGCCATGCCCAAGCCGAGTTCATAGGAGAGAGTCCGAGTCTTTAGGGCTGAGTTCTATGCTGGAGGAGAGCCCTTGTCCCGGGCCATGTTCGTTGAAGAGAAAGGGGCAGTACACTGCAAAGGGGGAGGCCGTTTGCTGGGCCGTAATATGCAGAGGAGAGTGGCCATTTTCTAGGGCTGTTCTTGGCTGTAAATTTTCTGGAACTGCTGCTGTAATATTTTCCTGAGTAGTTTCTTTGAAGGCTAATAAAATTCCTCTTTGCTGGTTTTGCCCCCACACTGGAGTTTTCCAAGGTAGAAGCTTTGTAAAATGTTCTGGGTTTTCAGTAAAAATAAAATAAAATTCTGGGTATAAAAATTTACTGGCACATTAATCATTTTGCTTGGCTTAGAGAATTCTAACATACTTTTTTGGCATTGCTAATTTGATGCCCAAGATACAAGTTTTTTTCCCTGGTTTAGATAGTTTTGGTTTGATAAATCTCTTCAGATACCTTGAAAGCCCTGGTTGTGTCTACTCCTGCCTTGATCAATACAACCTAGACTTTCAGCTAGTAAATTTCCTTTAAATTGTTTACTAGAATATTTGATTTCTGTTGTCAGCTCATCCTATATTTGTTTTTAGTTAAAACGGGAACAACATTTTTCCATCCCTTGCACTTTTGCCTGAATATCTGATTTATATATTCAGGTGGAAGTGGTGGACCTGGTCTTCGAAGCTGGAAATGGTGAAAAACTCAGCTCCACAGCATTGAGACAACTGGATGCATTTGAAGCTGGAAAAGCTGAAAAATTCAGCTCCACATCAGTGAGACAACTGGATGCATTTGAACAAACTGAGAATGAATGTGTTGTTTCTTTGAAGTGATCCTGCAGATTACAATATGAAACTTCACTGGAAACATTGCATATTCTTATTTATTTTGAAGTTGATTGGGTTTGTGGTAGTCAGAATAGATAGCATACCTGCAATGGTGGAAAACAGTGAAATAACAATGGATCAATGTAGCTAGGAAGGATATCAATAACATGTATCTGTCTTCAATGCTTGAATGATGAATCAATGTGTAATATGATATATCACAAAATTTGAAACTAATAAGCAAGATCCAAACTGACATTCTGAGGATTAATTTGTTGACCACTGGTGCATGCTGATACTGGTTCAATGCACAATTTCACAATTACTATCTGCTGATTTAGGTCTTCGTTTCTTTTCTCTACTTTGTAGATTTCAGTCTTTTTGGATATATACTGCTAAAGATTGTACTATTGGAATTCTCATAAATGTTTAATGTTAAGTTGTGACAAAACCTTTGTTATTCAGTCTCAAAGGTGTAGTAATTTAGGAAAGTAAATAATCAGAGGAAATAAATAATTGAAGTAATCATTATTGTTGTGGTGATACATTCCTTATACAACATATCATTTCTCACTTTACGGATGGCTATGTTGGTTTAAACACCTAAAACCCGACCATAACATACATTCCTTATACAACATATCATTTCTCACTTTACGGATGGCTATGTTGGTTTAAACACCTAAAACCTGACCATAACATCTAGATGTTACAATGGTCACATACCAGTAACATGGAGCAATCATTGTATAAATTTTTATCATTCCTTTTTATTATTGGAGTGTTAATACTCCAACAATAGAAGCCAAGGTTGTGAGACTCAGACTTGGTGAAACTTGGTTATATTCAAAATTAGAATAAAACTCGTACAGTAAATTTTGTCCCAGAAATAATAAGCGAGTTCTGGGCAAGTTTTGCTGAGTTTCACTGAGTACTGATTTCAGGATGGACTTAGCAAGACTCGGAAGTTTTGGTAGAGTCTCACAACATCGATAGGAACAAAATTTAGTTGTTTCTATGGTACAGGCATCAATTGAATGCATTTAAGGTTTTCTCATATCATGTGTTTGTGCTAGAGAGTATGTCTTAATAACCCTAGATATTGATTGTCCTTTCAAAAGGGTTTCAGTTTAAAACTGAAGAAACATTGTATGTTGAAGCTTTAATATATCTCAAAGCAGAGTCACTGTGAGTATTTTGTTTTAATGCATCTTATATAAGAATCCATCAAGGCTTACAAATCAATGAACCAAGTTGCAATCATGTAGCCTCTCTTGAGATAGGATACGCTGGGTACTACCATAGTGTTTTTTGAGGCAATGCCAAATAAATTGTCAATTTAATGTCCAATCTCTTTTTCCAGTAAAGAGAATACTCTGCAACCTGATATCCACATAACAACCATCTTTATTTTGAACCGAAATGGAATTTATATTCATTCAAAAAAAGGCTGCCCCAAAGCAAGAAACATATCACATCACACTAATTCCTTTAGCCTTCAAGAAGATATAACAGAGTTATGAAATTACATCAGAAAGTTTAAAAGTAACTACCAAACATAGATTCCAAGTCAGCCTACAAGTGGCACATTTTACATATTTACCCAAAATACATATTACCTGAAAATACATATCACTGGTGACATAATTGGACACATCCTCTTTTTGCCCCTCATCAGATAGAGGGGAGCTTGGGCCTTCAATATGAATGGTATTGAAGCCTTCCCAAACTACCACCTTTCAATTTCGAGCACTTTGGTCGCAGGCATTAACAGAGAAAATAAAGATACTTAAAATTGTAGGATATACTGTTGAACCCTTAGTTAAACTGAGAGGGGGGGTGGTGAATCAGTATAACACATTCATGGACTTTTAAACCTTTTATTAAAACTTACTTACACCTTCATTTCATGTCCAACTTAATATGTGAGTAATCTTAGAATGTGAGCAGCAAATATTAATTTAATATAACAGTAGACTTTACTATGAGAGCAGCAGGTATCAAGCAGAAGATATAAATCAGATCAACACATAAACATCATGCACAGAGACACCAGATATAAGTGGAAACCCATAAAGGGAGAAAACCACATCTTATTATTGATGTGATGCAAAGGCAAGCTCCAACTCCCTTTCACCACTGTTTTTCTGCAGGCACCAACCTATAGGAGGCTCCAACCTCAATTCTGCAAGCTACAACTTGCAAGGAAGCACCAACTCCCTTCAATTTTCGCAGGCACCAACCTACAGGAGGCTTCTACCTCAGTCAGCGACAACTGACATCTATCAAGCTACAACTTGATAGGGAAGCTCCAACTTCCTTACTCTTTCAAAAGAAAGTTTGCTGATTTACCTCAGATATCAGCTCTGTTTTGTAGCATCTATTTCTGCTCTTCTATTCTTAATCTTCTCTGCCTCACTCTTCTATACTCTGCATTCTCTATATTTACTCTCTCTAACCTCTCTTATGCATATCCAGTTAATATTATTTATAGAATTCCTCACATGACTGTTTGAATTTCACAAAGAATTTGGAGTGAACAGTCATGACTCTTTGGTTTCTGTCTTCTCATTCCTTTTATTTGCTCATTCAATAAATATAACTGTAGGTGCTTATTTTAATATTACAGTGGGATATTTGCTCTCTTCCGGAGACTTGCCAATGCATCACAAACAATAAAAATCAATTAAAACTTTTACATTCAAACCTCAATGAGAACTCCAACTCAACTCATTTAGTCTTTTGGCTTGCTGTACATTTGTCTTTTCTTTGACTGTGTCTGTCTTTTCTGTGACTGTGTTTTATCTCTTTTCAGCTCTATTTTCTCTTCTGTCCTCTGCTGTGGTGTAACTGTTGCATACGTGTAACTGTGCTTTTTATACCAGCTGACTATAAATCTGGACAAATTCCAACGCTCTGTACATAGTACGTGTCTTGTTGATGTGGCGAGTTCCGTAAGCGGAACATACGTTCATCACAATGGTTTTATATTAATAATCACCCTCCCATTAAGCCGAGGCATATATATAATCCACAGACCACGCGGCACTTTTTAATATAATCGCAACAACTTTATGTTAACAATCGCCCTCCACCTTAAGCCTTTGGTCTTATATTACAATCCAATAAATCGAATGACAACCTCTAATATATGAAAGGGTCAGGCCCCACATCCGATGGCAGACAACACGTCGCAACGACAATCGGCGGATCAAACAAAAAAAAACGCAATGTAACATTTGCGATGTGCGATGTTGCGATGGTTCGATATTGCGATTTCGCAATGTTGCGATGGTGCTATGGTGCGATGGCGCGATGTCGCGATGTTGCGATGGTGCGATGAGGAAAGGGTCCCACCATACAAGGCTTTGTTACATTTGTTTCTTTGTTTACAAAGCGCTCCATATAAATATATATGTATGCTTTGGACCTCTATGCATAAGACGCAATATATGTATTGCGCTGCATATATACTCCAGCGTGGGTAACGATTCTCAGAATGAGATTTATATATATGTATACTTTGCTGCTCCAATCGTTCGTGTATCTTCCAGCGGGGGATGTGATTCTCGAAATTTGTTTGTATATATATATATATATATATATATATATATATATATATATATACTTGCCGCTTGGGTTTACGATTCCCGGAATATTGTTTATGGATATATAATTTGTCGGAATAGTGATTCTCGAAATTTTCTGCTCCGCCTCTGCCTCTGCCTTTTGTGATAAAGGCTATGTCTCTGCCTCTGCTTCTGATAACAGCTCTGCCTCTATATTTGCTACCTCTGCCTTTACTGCTGTGATAACGGCTTTGCCTCTGCCTCTATTATATTCGCTTCCTCTGCCTCTGCCTGTCTCCTTTACTTCCTTTATTTGCTTCTTTGCTGCCTCCATTGTCTGTCTTTGTCTCCTTGTAACTATTCCTGTCTTTGCATCTGCTACCTCCTTTGCCATCAATGACAACATTTCTAACAGTCTCCCCCTTTGGCATTGATGGCAATACATTTTCTCTGTTTGCCCGCTCTTTCTCCTGTTGTTTGCTTTTCCTCCCCCTTTGACATCAATGGCAAAGGGTTGATTTTTGCATTTCCTTTCTCTGAGTTATGTTTAGGCCCTCTTCTGCTGACTTTATACCATGCTGCTCCATAGTGATGTATAAGACTTGTTGAGAGAACACTTTGAGGATTATCGAATTTGAATATACACTGTAAATTGATACAGTTCTTTCACTTGTATAGAGCTGAAAGTGAGAATAATGATACTTCATAGAATACATTGTATCAGCTTTATCTAGTCAGAGATGTATAATCACTACTCGTCTTTTATGTTTCAGATTCTTAATATAATGTTTCAGAGCACAATACTGATCCTTTTGCTCTGTAATTTACCTTTTGATGCTTGAATAATGTAGATAGCTCTAGGATAATAACTTGGTGTTCTTTTGCCTTAATCCTGTGATCCTGAGGACCTGTATTATACTTTCCCTATTGACTGATCTCCCCTTGGACTGATATTTTCGTTTTTGTTCTCCCCCTGAACCTGTGGTTTCTCTTTATCTCAGAGAGTAGCATCAACAGATACTACCCCTAGTCTATCTCTTAAATATTCAAATGGTTCTCTTGCAAGTGGTTTGGTAAATATATCTGTTGTCTGTTCTTTTGTTGGTACATACTCCAGTTTTATTGTTTTCTGAGCTACTTGTTCTCGGAGAAAATGATACTTGATTGGAATATGTTTTGTTTTTTAATGAAGCACGGGATTTTTAGATATACTTATCGCACTTGTATTATCACATTTGATTGAGATAGGTTCATTAATGCTTACCTTCATGTCTTGAAGAGTCTGCTTCATCCACATGACTTGTGTACAACATGCTGTTGCTGCTATATATTCTGCTTCAGCTGTAGACAGGGAGATAGATGTTTGTTTCTTGCTTAACCATGCCACCAGACTTTCTCCTAGATAGAAAGCACCTCCATTGTGCTTTTCCTGTCATCCAAATATCTGGCCCAATCTGCATCTATGTATGCTGTTAAAGTGAAACTTTTGCCTTTAGGATAACAAAGTCCATATTGTGTTGTTCCTTGTAGATATCTAAATATTCTTTTTACTGCCAGAAGATGGTTTTGTTTAGGTGCTGCTTGATATCTAGCCACTAGTCCTACTGCTAGCATGATGTCTAGTCTTGATGCGATCGGATTAAGCCCATTCCAATCATGGATACGCCAGAGTTTTTGATCTACATCAACTGTTCCATCTTCTGCACAAAGCTTGCATCCAGTAGTCATGGGAGTTGATACAGGTTTGCAATCCTCCATTTTTAATCTTTTCAGCATTTCTTTTAAGTATTTATCTTGTGAGATAAATGCATGTGTTCTTTTGTTGAATTTGTAGTCCCAAGTAGAAACTGAGCTCTCCAATCATAGACATTTCAAACTCTGTTTTCATCTCATCAGCAAACCCTTTTGCTAGTTCATCTTTGTTGCTTCCAAACATAATGTCATCAACATACACTACAACAATCAGGAGTTCATTTTCATGGGCTTTTATGTATAAATTGCTGTCTACTCCACCTTTCTTAAAACCCTGTTTTTGCAAATAGTTATCCAGTCTTGAGTACCAAGCACGAGGAGCCTGTTTCAGTCCATATAGGGCCTTCTTCAGTCTGCATACATAGTCTTCTTTGTCTGTCAATGAGAAGCCTTCTGGTTGTTCCATGTACACTTCTTCTTCTAGATCTCCATTAAGAAAAGCGGACTTTACATCCATTTGATATACCTTGAAGTCTTGGTAGCATGCAAATGCCAGGAACATTCTGATAGCTTCCATTCTAGCTACAGGGGAAAATGTTTCTTCATAATCAAGTCCTTCAATTTGTGAGTATCCTTTGCAGACCAGCCTGGCTTTATTCCTGATTACTTGTCCTTGCTCATTCATTTTGTTTTTGAATACCCATTTTGAACCAATGATATTCCTTTCAATTGGTCTAGGAACTAGTTCCCAAGTATTGTTCTTCTCAATTTGTTCCAATTCTTCATTCATTGCTTTTACCCAATACTTGTCCTTGCTAGCTTCTTCAAACTTCTTTGGCTCCATTTGTGATAACATTGCTATGTATACTTCTTCTGTCTGTTCAGCTCGCTGCCTTCTTGTTTGCACTCCTACACTCTTGTCTCCTATGATTTGATCTTCTGGATGGTTCTTTTCAGTGTATCTTGAGGGGATTTACTTCTTCTGTTTGTTCAGTTAGCTGCCTTCTTGTTTGCACTCCTACACTCTTGTCTCCTATGATTTGATCTTCTGGATGGTTCTTTTGAGTGTATCTTGAGAGGGTTTTTGAGTTCAGTTCAACATTTTCTGATGTTTTGTTTGTTTCTTCATCATCTTGGTCCTCTTCTTCATGATTTTCAGGATTGCTGCTGCAATCTATATCTCTTGTCTTGTTTGGAAGTTCTTCATCAAATCTTACATCAATACTTTCTACAATTTTTCCAAGAGTCTTGTTGTAGCATCTGTATCCTTTACTCTTGGATGCATATCCTAAGAGTATTCCTTCATCTGCTCTTGCATCAAACTTCCCCAGATTTTCATCATTATTCTTTATGTAGTACTTGCTGCCAAAGACTCTAAAGTGCTTGATTGATGCAGGTTTACCATGCCATAGCTCATAAGGTGTCTTGTCACTGTTAGGTCTTAAATGAGCTTTGTTTAGAATATGTACTGTTGTGTGTACAGCTTCTGCCCAAAAGGTTTGAGCAATATTATTCTCTTGCATCATGGCTCTGGCAATTTGTTGAACAGATCTGTTTTGTCTCTCTGCTACTCCATTCTGCTGAGGTGTTCCTGCAATAGTAAATTGTTGTTTTATGCCATGTTCATTGCATAGGTCTGCAAAGTCATAATCAGTGACTTCTCCTCCTCTATCTGATCTGATACATTTTAGCTTGCATCCAGTTTGATTTTCTGCTAATGCTTTGAATGTCTTAAACTTTTCTAGTGCTTCTGATTTGTTCTTGAGAAAAGCAACCCATGTCATTCTCGAGAAATCATCTATTATCAGCATGAAGTAGGATTCTCCACTTGGTGTTTTAGTTCTTGTAGGTCCACACAGATCCATGTGCACAAGCTGGAGTGGTCTTCTTGTTGATAGCTCATCTTTAGATTTAAAGGATGTGCGAGTCTGTTTCCCCAATTGAGAAGATTTGCATATGGTATTTGAAGGCCTTTTTATTTCTGGCATATCTCTGACAGCTTTCTTCTTGCTTAATCTGATGATATGATCGAAGCTGAGATGTCCCAATCTCCTATGCCATAACCATGACTCCTCAAGTTTGCTAAGATGGCATGCTTCATCTTCCTCTTTTACAATGTAAACATTGCTCTCTGTTCGAACACCTTTGAGTAGAGTCTTACCTGTAGTACTTGATCTGACTTCACAGTCTTGTGCTCTAAATAGAACTTCGCAGCCTTTGTCACACATCTGACGGACACTTAGTAAATTTGCTTTCAGCCCATCTACAAATAGTACATCTTGGGCCTTTCCTCTTCCATTATCTATGTCGACTGAGCCTTTTCCCTTGATCTTCCCTGATCATTGCCAAAAGTAACATTGCCAGATTTCTTTTCATCAAGAGTTATAAACTTGCTTTTGTCTCCAGTCATATGTTTTGAGCAGCCACTGTCCAGGTACCACTGGCTTTTCAGGTCTTGAGCAGTTAGGGCCAGGTCACATTTATTCTCCTTCTTTATCCACTGGAAGCACCCTTTTGTTTGGTATCTTTTGTGGGATGATGGACTACATTTTCTTAGAGGAAATTTAGAAGGTATATGTCCAACTTGATTGCATACACAACATTTGATCATAATTTTTGCAGAGTTATGAGTATGAACAAAATTTCTTTGAATCATAAACCTCTTTGAGGTGTTAAACATCAATATTTGTTCATACTTTCTACATTCAGTGATTTTATGACCATATTCCTTACAATAAAAACAGTAACCATAGAAGCTATTTGCATACCTGATGTAAGGTTGTCTCTTCCATTTGTTTGCTTGAGGCAGTTTCTTCAATGTTTGCATCTTTTGCTGGTTTGAATTACTCCTTCTTGCATGACAATATGCAGCAATGTGTCCCAACTTGTGGCAGACATAACAGGTGGCATTCTTCATTGGAGGGAAGAATCTTCTTTGATGGTTTCCAACTTTTACATATTCAGGGGTCTTAGTATTTATTACATTCTTTGCTACTAGTGGTTTCTTCTGATCTCTGTCTTCCTTGTTGCTGATTTCTTCTTTTGTAGGAATTGTTTGAGCTACTTCATCATTCTTCTTTGCTTTTACAAAAATAATATTTTTGTTCTCCTTTTCTTTGCCTATACTTGATTCTCCTTCATAGCCTATTCCTGTTTTTATCATTGGAGATCTTTGAGCAACCTGAATTTCATTCAACTTACTAGAGCTTGTTTGAGAAGAGTTCATAAGCACTGTCCTTTGAGCATTTTCTAGTTTCTTCCTGACAGATACTACTTCTTCTTCCAGTTTCTCTTGTTCTCGGGTTTTATCCTTGATTTGCTGAAGTAACATGTCTTCTATCTTCTTGGCTTCTTCAAGCTCTACCTTTAGCTGTATGAGGACTTCTGAGTTTTGTTCTTCTCTTACATACTTTAGAAGAATGTCTTTTTGTTTTCTACACTTCAGTTTGAGTCTGTCAATCTCTTCCAGAGCACTTCTTAGCTCCCCCTCAAGGTCGACTTCCCCTACTTCTTCATCTTCTAGCAGAAGTCTTTCAAGATCTTCTATGGCCATCAATAAGAATTCGGAGGTTCCTTCTTCACTTGAGGGTTCATCTGAATCTTCAGATGTACTGCTGTCTTGTTGAGCATAGAAGGATTTTCTGCTGAACTTCTTTCCTTTCTGCCAGTTCTTTGATTTATTTTTCTCTGACTCTTGAGCCCGATTCCTTATTTTCTTGTGAGGACACTTAGCAGCATAGTGTTCCACTTTTCCACAGTTAAAGCATTTGAAGAGGAGTTTTCCTTTGTATTTACCTGAGCCTCTATCCAATTTCTTGACAAACTTTGCCTCTTCTTCATCTGAGCAAGAGCATATGTCTCCCTCTTCTTCTTTCTTCTTTTCTGTTTTAAAGGTTGCTTCCCTCGTACTAGGCTTCTTCTGTGGGAGCCTCATTTCATAAGCTGTTAGATTTCCAAGTAGCTGGTTCATGGTCAAGGTCTCCCAATCAGCTGTTTCTTCTATTGCAGACACCTTTGGATTAAACCTGGATGGAAGAGATCTTAGAATCTTTTGCACAATTATACTTTCTGGCATTTTTTCTCCGAGAGCTTTCATATTGTTAATAATTTCTGCAGCTTTTAGGAAGAAATTGGGAATGTCTTCATCATCATTCATTTTTAAGTTTTCAAACTGGGCTCTATAGACTTGAAGTTTGGCGGTCTTTACTTTCTGGTC
>CM076571.1:779731479-779861591 GCA_034641835.2 Pinus albicaulis
TCTAGCATTGACAGGGCACTAATTGATTCTAGCTTTGCAATGGATGGGAGGACTAAGGAGTATCAGGACAGAGGTTTTGGACTCTCTTAGAATGTGAGAATTGACCTTGATAATATTCTTGTTCTAGTTACCAAAGGATTAACTCAAAAATATGGAATAGACCCTGTTGAGGGATTTGCTTCAACAGCTAGAGGTTTTGAGATGCATGGTTCATAATTTGTTGGAGGCCCTTTGTGGGCTATTGTTTGCACTATGAGTTTGGTATTTCAAGATGGATAAGATTTCGTAGATTTTTCTCTTTGTCATTTTGATAGATCTGATCCACTTGTTTTCATCTTGTATGGAGATGTGATCATCCTTGTAAGAAGTCCTAAACAACTTATGATGTGGTGTCTAAAGATTTTGGCCCATGAAATTGATATGAAGGATATTGGTCTACCGCTTTTTTTTTTTAAGTTGGAATATTGGAAGGGTCTAGGAAAGTCTGCCTTGGGTGAAGGAAGTACACTTCAGAGATCTTGGAGAGAATCAGATGCGTGATTGCAAGCCCTTAGCTACACCCATGGCACCAAATTTGAAGCTTACTTATGATGAGGTTATTGATTTGATTGACCCTACATTGCAGGGTCACAGTATTAGATCATTGGTGTATCTTGTAAATACCAAGCCAAATATTTGTTCCCTGAGTCAGTTTATGGTTAGTCCACAATTGACCCATTGGGTGGTTGGGAAGCATAATCTTAGGTACTTGAAAGTCATGGTTCATTGTGCCATTAGGTATGCGGTAGATGATGGACTGCTACTCCATGGGTTTTGTGATTTAGAATGGGCTGGAGGTGTCAACTCTCAACGTAGAACTTCTATTTTTTGCTTCAATTTGGGGTTAGGTATGATATCCTAGTTTAGCAAAAAATATGCAGCAACTGCACTTAGTTCAATGAGGGTAGAGCATATAGCAGCATGTTCAGCTAGTTGTGAAGTGGCTTGGCTTCACAAACTGTTAGCCGGGCTCAGAGATATGCAGTTAGAGCCGAAATTTGTGTATTGTGACAATCAAAGTTGTATCGAAATCTCTGTGAATCCTGTGTTTCATGACCACTCCAAACATATTGGCATCCATTGTTAGTTCCTAAGAGACAGGATACAGAAAAGGTGTTTTAGTGCTTTGATTATATTCCTACAGATTCACAAATTGTTGGCATTTTGATGAAACCCCTAACAAAGAGGAAGTTTGACATGCTAACGGAGAAGACTGGTGTTGGTGAAAACAATTTCCTCTTAAAAAAAGAGTGTTAGCTTTTGGACTTACTCTGAAAGCATTTACACCATACTTGGAGGTGCTAAAAAAGGAAGTCAACAGTTTTCCCGAGAAACATGAAGAGACTGAAAATGGAATTTGTCACAATCAATAAGAAGATTGTCCCAAATTTCGTGGGTATATGGATGCTCTCATGGCACCCCAGAAAAAAAAAGGATTCTCTTGTCCCCAATAAAGACAATGACAGCTCTGATTTGCAAATTTCAAAAGATGAAAATTCAGATGCTGAGGCCTTAAAATTTGATGATATGCTGGTTGTGCAAAAGGAAAATGGGTTGTTGGCAGCCCTAATGGAAGAAGATCCTCTTGCCTTCATTCAAGCCAATTATGTCCTAGACCAAGAAGACAGATGATTTTGCAACTGTTATGAACAGAAAAAGAAGCCACGAATTTGGTGAAGTAGGCACTGTTGGGCACACAAGACTATGATGGTGTGCTTGTTGTCCCAGGAGAGCACCCTCTGGACTGTACATTTGGCCATGATGTCAAAGAAATGAATGTACCATTGAATTGGATGCAGACTGTGAATAGATCCTGTACCTTATTGTTTGATTCTCTTCCTAACAATGATGAGGATTGTGAATAAAAGTCTTGGGAGGAGACCAAGCATAGCACAACGTTGGATGAGATTGTTTCTGCTCTAGGCTGTGATAATAAAGCAATTAGCATTCCGCATTTCATAAAAATTGATGAAGACTATGTTGAGCGTCAGCTTGGCAAGGACCATAATACTCATGAAAAGGAATGTAGCCGAACTATAAGTACAAGGGATGGAAACAGTGTTTATGGAGGATCCCCTTTGGTAAAGACATTAAACGTTGCTTAAGTCATTGAATGGAAGCTGGCACAAAGTCATCCCAAATCATATAGGGTTCATCTTGGGGGCCCTCCCATCTATGACACTTATTATCCATATGGTAAAAAATAGTGCAGAGCAGAATTTGTAACGAATGAAACACAAGTAGGAGAGTATGTTGGTACTTTTGCAGATCTGTGTGATGAAGTGCAGGCAGCTTGCCCCATGGTCATCGATGATATTCGTCAGTATAGTGGGGTTTCTACTCTTGATTTTCACTTAAGGATTGATCTAACCAGAAATGAAACTCGGATGATTGATTTAGATAACTTTTTTGATGACAAAAGGAATGTAGCTAAGGACTGTTCAATGTTAATTGATGAAGTAACCCCTATAGCAGTTTCAAGGGAATCTATACTTGCTCTGAAGAATTCATGTACAAATTTAGGCCTCAAGCATAAAGAACAGTGTCAAGAAAAGATCTGGGCGAAAATTTGCAGCAAAGGAAGTTTAGGAGTGTAAAGTCAATTGGCCTCCTTAATGATAATATTCATTAAGTTAAAAAAGCTGACCCTTATATTGTTGATGATGCCTTGAACAAGAGATGACTTGAGTTTGAGACGCCAGGACGTTGAAACATTCAAAGACAGGAATATTCTACAGTCACAAAGAAGTAAACCCCTAGCTGATAGCTATACCATTGGAGGCATATTTTCTCAGCAAGGTTTTGGAATACGCATTGAAGGAAATTCAGATCGTGACATTATTAGAAGGGAAACTATGCAAAAATTTTAGCACCTTCCTGTATAGTGGGAATACAGAGATTAGGACATTGTGGAGCTTTAAGGTGTTGTTATTGGAACAGAGACCAAGAACCGAGAAGAAACTGGCATTGAGAAGCCATCTCTTGTGCATTCCAGTGCAGATGATGAGAAGCCCTCTGGCCATAACAGAGTTAGTGATTTTATTGCAAGCAGTGCTGATGAGGAACTAAACAAATTTAAAGGGATGTTGTTGCTCAGGTTTATCTTTTGCCCAGCAATTCCGAAGATACCAGCATAAGTGCATTCAGTTTTTGATGTGTATCACTTTCACGGTGAACAAACATAGAGGTAAAGGACACTGCACTTCGATATTTTGAGGTCGTTGCACTAGGTTATGGATTTTACCTTAGCATATTGAAGAAAGAATGAAATATGAGGTTCTAATGCACTCCCATGAGAACCACATGTCCCCAATTTGGATCCAGATGTTACGCAACAACTTGTTCAGGGGATTGCAGTTTGCAGTGTGCACAATATCCTAGAATCTGAAAATGAAGGAGGTAAGAAGTATCACCTCATGTCTTTTATGAGGCTTCGGTTGATGCCAATAATACTTGTACACACTCAGATTTTAGTAGTGGGATGTTTGAGGTAATGCATTTGGGCTTCTGGCAGCTCATCCAGTTGCACCTTTTGTCTCTGTGCAGCACTTGGAAACTATTGATCCTCTCAACATAATTCATTGCATGGCCTTAAGCTTCTTGATTAAATGATGAAGATTGAACCCAATAGTTTTATTCAGCATTCAATTTCTTCACCAGATGCAGGATATCATGTGACTGAAGCGAAACAGCTTACTAGCAGCATTTGGAAAACATATCCCTAGAGTTCAAGTCACCCCCCAAACCCCATTGGTACACTCATATTTATAGGATCCATGAGGCCAGACACCTTATCCTCATGAAAAAGTGTTTTTGTTTTGAATTTTTTAATTACTCGCCCACCCATGGGTGGATCAACCTTTTCTACATCCATGGGCCACGTTGTCCAAGATTTCTGAAGATTATTCTTGCACATGAACTTGGTCAACCTAAGCACACATCAGAGCCTAGAGCAGAGGGGACAGGGAAGAAGATTCAGGGATTTGCCACTTTCTTTCATCTTTCAGAGTGGGAGATCAAAAGGATATTTCAGAAATCATGAATGATTTGATCTTTTATCAGTACAGGTCCCAGGATAATTCATTGACTGATGCAGATCATCTGGGCTCCCAAAACCACACATCAGAGATGTCATTTGATGATTTGGGTCTTGGTCCAGACCTGGTTCTTCATGATCACTCTTAGATGACTGGAGATCAAGTCTATAGATTTTCATTGCATGCTAGAATAACACTACAGAAGAGGGTTGTTCTTAAGCTTGTGTGCACTTAGTTCCAACAACAAAATAGGTTGGATATATCACTGAAGAAACCACATGAAGAGGAGCCTTTTTTGCTGCACCGGAATGAAAAGGACATGGGATATCAGGTGCTGGAAGCCATCCTTAAAATTACAAATCTCCCTGTTCATAATACATATATGTCCTTTACCTTGGCCTACAACAAATTCGCCCTCAGAAAACAGGCAGCAGATTTTTCCTTTTAAAGCAGAACAAAATTTAATACAAGTCCATGTTTAATAGTCTATAGTACATGTGTGTGAGAGGGATTATAAATTATGTTGAGGGCCAACCTAAATAAATGAACCTACACCAGACTTAATATTCATTTAAATTTGATTTAGAATGAGGAAGATAGGAGGCCGACCTAAAGACTAGCACAACCACTTTAGTAAATGGGTTGATATACAGCAATAAGTGTAATTTTCCCCCTTTTAAAATGTCATTTTTCATTTGTTATTTGATTCCATTTGTTAATTTACCATCATGCCATTTGTTATTTGATAATTTGCATGGTAATTTTATAATTGTATTAAGTAAATGTCAAAAACTAAACATGGATTTAGAGATGCAAGATAGTTTATATTTGAAATTCCATCCATTGACGTAAAGGAGACAACGAGAATATATTAGCATCTTTCATTTATGATCAGAAGATTAATCTGCCAATGATCAATAGGGGAGATGCCTATCAGCATGATGAGATGGAATAAAGACAAGGCCGACCCCTGTTTCAAAATAAAATAGGTACCGAATTCAAATTAAGGCCTAGGCCGATCTGTTTGAAGCCTATTCACCAGCCTTGGAGGATAATTTGGTTGGGTATGTTTAAGTTAGGGAGCAAAAGAAGCCCTTCAGATCCTTTGAACGTTGTTCATGAGCCTTGAAGGCCTGCTTTGGAGCCCTCAAAGATACATGCTTAACCATTTCTAGTATGAATTGTGGGGCAAGTAAATTTAGAAGAGCCTTTGTAGGTTGGAAGTGTCTACATATGGGGGAAGGCTTGAGGTGTTGTGTGAGAGCCTTTGAGTTTGGAGGTTAGCCTATGGTAGCCTGAAGGGCAATACAATGTTGTTTGTGGCATCATTGCATTTTTGTGCCCGCTTTGGAGAGATTTCATGATAGGTTTGAAGGTTCCTTGTGCATTGAATGGCCTTTGGAGGCTGGATGTTAAACCAACATCTACCTTTTTCCCTTCATTTGTTAAGAAAGATCACGTTTAAAGGCTTATGCCCCTTAATTTTGTACATGTGGCATAATTGCACTTAGTTTATGTAATTTAGATCAATTAATTATAGAAGAGGGTATTTACCCCCTCCATAGGCTAATTTAGGATATTTTAGTTTAGAAAATTATTATTTTAATATGAGGGAATTTGAACAAATCCTCTATAAATAGAGGTGTGCTTCCTCTCATTTTGGCATGGTTGGATTTGGGGGAGAAATCCCTTAGGAGGTCTGAAATTTCTAAAAAAAAATCTTTTTTATCATTTGGCCATGAATGGATAAGTTGAGCAACTCTTCATTTGTGAAATTGTGATGTGATGGGATCTCCTTTCATGGATGCTTATGGTGCATCTTGGATGACTGATGGTTAAGTAAGTTTATTTGATTTATCTTGGTATTATGTTCCATGGGATGAATGTTCATATGATGAGTTAATTTTTTTGGTATTTGCTTCATTGTTCCTTGTCGAGCTAAACCCTTTCCTCCAAGCATTTTGGAATGGAGATAATTTTTTCCTTCCCATAGACATCTAGAAAATTTAAGAACCTATATATCAAACCCTAGGGTAAGTTTAGTTGCCCTCACTTGTTTAGATCTAGTTGTCACTCCAAGGACACCATAGAATTTTTTGGCTCCTTGACTCCATATGCACACCCCACAACCCCCCCCCCCCCCCCCCGAGAAAAATATGTGTGTTTTTATCTTGACCAACTAAGGCACTAATCTTCTATCCCCCATTGCCCACTTTTCTTTATAATCATTAAAATCGTTTTGCTAGATTTCTTCTCCAAGACCATATGGCATTTCCTTGATTTTGTGTGTTTGTGAAACCTATTTGAGACTCTATTAGTGGATATAAGCCTTTGGATTGACTCATAAGAACCCTATGACCCAAATCTTAGAACTGTCAAACCTTAGAAATCTTATCCCACGAAGAACTCCCCCTGAAGCCAAACAAGAGCTAGCCAGAAGAAAGAAGGGGGATAGTTAGGTGATGATGACCCCCTCTAAGGTAGAGTGGGTTTCACACACTTCAACTTTGGGACTTTAGCTCAAGAATTGTGAGATTGTGCTATAACAGGACATACACATTGAAGATAGCTTACTCATGGATTTTTATGCCTTGAATTGATACTTAGAATACTTGTGTGACATGGTGACATTGTTCATGAAGCACATAGGAAGGCATTGTTGCTTTCTTGGGAGGAGAACCTATTTGAAGGAGGAGCATTGGGGCATTTGGGAGGAGAGAGTTCAGCCCTAGGTAGTGTTACTCCTCCTTTAAACAAGGGTATCCGCGTGCAGTTTTGATGAGCATGACAATTTGGATGGCATGGCCTGACAAACAGCTTCATTCTAAGTTTCGGGATTTTTTCACATTTTTTGAGGCAGATCAAAATTTTCAAGGCACGTGTCAAACACCCCTAAAGCACTCTTCGGTGTGTTGCGCACATTTGGACCTTCTATTGACATGCCACGTGAAAGAAAATGAAGCGCTCTATTAGTTGGTCATTTATTGAGCTGATTTTCACCTATTGTGAAGGCCAGCCACACGTGTGCATGTTATGACAACTATGGGGGTATATTTGTAGCATGTAAGGTCTTGGAAGGGGTCACTTGAGCGACTTGGACATTAATGAAAATATGTGGCACTCACTTAAATGACCTTATCATGACTTCGACATTACCTTGGCTATACTAATTTTGAAGGCAATTCCCTTGCATTTGGATGTCAATATGGTTGTTGGGGGTTTTCATGGCTAATTTTTTGACTTGAAAAGTCATCCCCATGCTTCATGGAGATGCCTTGACCTAGGATATGACCATGGACTCTCATTTGAGACATTATTTGGAGGTATTGGAACATTATATTGCATAATGTATGGAGTTGTTTTCATGGAGTTTCTCGCTTTGGAGGATTGTATTCATGATTTGAGGACTTCTTTGACCTTGGAGGCCCATTCAACCTCTTTGGAGGGATCTTGGGAGGATTGATTTTCACCTTGGAGAGATTCATGGAGCATCTACTCCTACTAGAGATCCTTGGGAGGCTAGATGGGGCAATCATTCACCTTTCTTTGGATGAGAGGGCCCCACTTTGGGGCTTTACTTCATCTTATTCATTGCACATGTGGCTTGACCACTATTATTTTAATGTTGCGATAGGTTAGTTAGTTATATTTTATTCTTAGACTAGATCTAAAAAATGACATCAGAAATTATTATTTCATTGTAAATCGGGTTTACAGATCATCTATATAAAGAGATGCACCTTTTCATTTGAACTCATGGTTGGATACTTGTGATATCTCTCTTTTTGAAGCCAGATGGATATATCTTTCTTGGAGCAATTATGGTGTTAAGAGTTTTTTCTTTGTGGTGAATGTTTGTAATGAATAAAATAATATAAATATTGTTGAATTAGTTAATTAGTAATTAGGTTTAAAGGGCATGTCTGATGAGACATGAGCTTTCGTGAAGAGGCACCTGTCTAGGTATATAAGCAGGCCTCATTTGTAACATTCGTGTCAATTCATTCATACTTTCTAATATAATATTTGTATCCCCTCATGGATATTATGATATTTCAAGTCTTCTGGAATATTTAACTTGAGAAGGAACTTTGTTCGCTTCATTTGGTATCAGAGCAATTCGAGCCTTCAGTCGCTTAACCGCTGCACAGAGCCATGCTCTCTGATCCAGGTCTTTGACCATAAAAATCATCAACCTTGTCGTCGTCGTGACTGAAGCATCGCTACAACTTTTGGAGTTTCTCCATTGCTGAGTTCGTCATAGGCCCTTGGCCATTTAAGAGCAAAAAAAAAAAGAGGAGAAAAAAAAAGCGATATATATAAAGTCAGAAAATAAATAAATAAAAATTTAAAGAAAAAAAAAGAGAATTAAAGAAAAAGACGATAGAAAAGGAAATTGAATCCAAATTGGAAATGAAAGAGGGAATATTTCCTAAAAATTATAGTATGTGTGTCTATGCGCTAATTAAAATCAAAGGGTCACTTGCGAGAAAGAAGGTTCTCATATCTATCGATCTTACTCAAAAGAATAATTATGTTAGTACTGAATGTGCTAACCAATTAGTGATCCCTAAATCAAATATAATTGAAACAAATTCATTTAATGCAAATGACAAACAATATGACATAGGGAGTCTACACCTAAGTATTGGGGAGTATTCCTTTGTCTCACAATTCACAGTTAAAACCTTATTTTGCAATGATAGTGATATAGTTCTGGGTTCGCTCTGGATGGAATCACTAGGGTCATTCATCCTCAATACAAAAAATAAGTTTTTGACATTTTCTTACAAAAATAAAAAAATAACGTTACAGGATGCCATAGTGAAGCCGAATTCAATAAACACCGGAAGACATATTAGATATCTCAAGAGTAGTTCTTCAAGAAAGTAAAAAAGCAATACCAAATTTGCAAAGAGAAGTTGACAAAATCACCACTAACAAGAATGAAGAAGTTGCTCGCCTCAAGGACCACAATGAAAAATTACTAACGCAAATTAAGAAGCTGAAGAAGGACAAGAAGTCATTTGAAAACAAAGTGCAACAACTCAAGCCGAAAAGGAATCGTCGAAACCATCAAAATGCAGAAATCTGTTGAAGAAAACGAACATTGATCTAGTAAATGTCACAACTCAAGAAGAAGAAAAGCAAGTTGCAGAAGATACAAACTTAGATGTTCCGCTTCGACAAGGAACATTCTAAGTGAAAGTTATGTAACCAACTCAATAATATCCTCGCGTAAGAAAATCAAAGAAGTCAAAACCAAAAAATTTCCCTATCGACATCCAAATCATGGGAGCAGATAACCAGGACTGCCACGTATTCGTAACATAAACAACAAGTTGACATTTCTCAATCCGCTCAAGTGATGATTCATCACAAGTTTCAAGTCATTGTAAGATTCCACAGAATATTGATTTAGGATGGTCTGATCCATTCTCAGTGCGACAGTTTTGTTTGTCACTTAGAGGTTCATATCAACTTGTATCAACAATGTTGACTACCCCGAGATGAGAAGACATTCGTAGCAGGAAAAGAAATCAAGGCCTTTCATCAACGAGCTTTGAGGACAAAGCTTTTTGAGGAGGAAGGCAATGTAATGAATAAAATAATATAAATATTGATTAATTAGTTAATTAGTAATTAGGTTGAAAGGGCATGTCTGATGATACATGACCTTTCGTGAAGAGGCACCTGTCTAGGTATATAAGCAGGCCTCATTTGTAACATTCATATCAATTCATTCATACTTTCTAATATAATATTTGTATCCTCATGGATATTATGATATTTCAAGTCTTCTAGAATATTTAACTTGAGAAGGAACTTTGTTCGCTTCAATGTTTTCAATCCTCGAAGCTTTCCCTACTTGGTTCTATTTGGTGCGTGAAGATTAATAGTAAAATTTCTCAAGTATTCTACAAGATTTACAAATCGATCCATTAAGGGGTAGCGTTTTGCAATGTAGAAGAAAGAAGCTTAGGGTATTTTGTCATTCTTCCTTTATTGATTTGGTGAGTAGTAAGTACTTGATACCATGCTTTGTTTTTCCTTATGGTTCCTTAGTTGAATTATTAAGTAATCTTTTCAAGTCATAATTGATTTGGAGGGTGAAGGTTGTCTTACATTAAAGCCCTTTTTTGTAGACCTTGAAGTTCACTTTTTATCTATTTAGACAACCAATTACATGGTCTTCTTGAACCTTAATCCCTCACTATAATCTCTAAAGGAAATAAGTCAACTCCCTAGAGGGTATTCTAAGTTCTTCTTAACTTCATTTGTCGTTTTGATTCACCTTGACTTCATTGCCACATTTGGATTTGGAATTGATCTTAATGTCCTTCCATCACCTATTATAAAAAACCCTAAAAAACTCCAAACCCTGTTTTATCAAGCCTACTCTCAACTTCACATTGTGCTTCATTGCTTGGTCTTCATAATCCTAATAGGGAATACCCTCCTTAAGCCAAAAGAGAGGCAGCCTAAAGCAGTAGAGGATAGGTTGTTGAGGTAACAGTGGTGACCCTCCTAGAGGTTGCCCCTAGGTTGTACCTTGTGAATTAGGGATTTTATCATCACGTACAATTTAGGAGGGTAACAAGTAGTATAGGATCATTTGATTGCTACATGGAGGTTTGTGCTTAATTGTAGTATGCTTGGGTTGAGAAAAATTCAAGAAAGTGTGGTGGACATAAAGGAGTGCACAACCTAAGAGGCAACGTTGGTGCATTAAATACCTCATGAGGAGAGCATTGGACCTTGTCTTCTAGAGTGCTCACCTTGGACCCTTGCCTAATGGATGTGCTTGCCTTGGAAGTTGACATGTCACTTTAGAGTTGGAGCACTACACATGTGGCCAATCTAATAATTAGTTAGTTTGCTTAAGATGGCTACTTATGGACCTTGTCCACTTTACTATTGTTGACCTCCATAAACTATTCTATATATAAAAGGGCAAGATAGTATTTTCATTCATTCACAATCACATTGATCTTGTCTTATAATATATGAAAGCTTAACCAAACTTGTATCTTTTATATGTATCTCTTGTTTATTGTAATTCACTCTCATTTAGTGCGGTAAGATTCTTATGTTAATGCAAGGAAAGTATTAGGATTAAGGCTTTCCCTATGATGACACGAATAACCAAGGTTTGAGATAAGATAATTTCGTTAATGTCCACTAAAGTAGGTCAATGGCACTACTATGTACAATGATATTTATATAAAGTGGGAGTGCCAAGATGGCTCTTGTAAAAAAACAAAATATAGAAAGTGTAAATCTAAGCTAAATCCTGGAAAACCAAACTCCAAAATCATAAAGTTGCTTTGAGAGAAACCATAGAGAAGCAAAGGAAGCACTTGTTCTTGTGCTTTTGATGATAGAAGAAAACTAGGGTTGGTGACATTGGAAACCCTACAACTACTTGGACTACTTGATGTGGAGGAGATAGTGGAAGACTATATTGTTTTCTCTTGCACACTTGTGTGATGGTGATGCAAGTGTAGGTGCCAAAGAGGTCCTGCTTGTTGATTAGGGGTAGAATTGGATGTGCTCTAAGTCTCTAGTTTTGTTGAGAGGCTTAGACACATGTATTCCAGATAACCTAGAAATCGTTTGGGGAAATTCCACCCGGAGACAATTTTATTTGAAAAATTAATTGTTTTAATGGGGCCCTAAGTCTAAACTTAGGAAATTAAAATAATTAATGGGTATTAATCTAAACTGTGGGTGTAACTTCTAGAAGAAGACGAGGATCAAGTAAAAATGATCTTAGCCATTGATTAGCTTATAATCTGGGTCATTGAAAGCCAATAAGAAGATTATTTAAGGAAGGCTTGAGGGCCATTTGGAAACACACCGAGACGGAGAAAGAATCCAAAGATTGAAATACTTTAGTGAGTAGAGCTCAGGGAGAAGATCAATCGAGACGATTCTCGCAGAGAGGGGCATTAATTCCGATTGAAGATTTTCATGAGCTGGAGAATACATAGTAGAGAAGATAGAGAGCAGTACTAACAGAGGCAGCATAGCAACTACGCAGAGCCAGCAGTGGCAATGTAGTAGCCCAAAGGAGTTTCGAGTTTCCGCTGAGGATCAGTCAGATCTAGTGTCGGAAAGCTGGGGTGTGAGACTAGAAGGGGCCAGAGGGTCAGATCCAGCCAACAGAAGAGCCAAAATGCAGAAGCCACACAGAGTGACGCAAAGACTGCGCAGAGGCAGTGGAGGGCTTGCCATCTAGGGTTTTGGCCAGTTGGGCTTCCAGTGTCAGTGTGAGGTTTTTCTCACTAACTCTTTCTTAGTCATATTCTCTGCAGGGATAGCAAAAAACGCATCCCAGTTTGTATTCAGAAAAGTATTGCATAATAATAAAACCCTCAGATTTGTTGCACCGATTTTCCCGCATTGGGTTTTTTTCCGAGAACATTTGTCCAAAAACAATGGTGTCCTATGTGATGTTTTTCTTTCTTGCTTAGTTTCTTGTTTCTGCATATTAATTGATTAAGTGAAGGATGCAATAGTAATTGCTTCAGTATTTTCAGTAGAACACTGTAAATAACTTGTTCATTTTAATAACAAGTAGGAGAAGTAACTTCAGTTGGCTGCAATAGGATTCTGGACTTGGAATCTTCACATGGTATTAGAGCTTGTTGAGTGTTGCAACTGAAATAGGAAGAGAAGATACAGCGTTGAGCAAGAGGTCAAATAGCTACAGAAGGCAGCAGTTTGAATCCCCATAGGGATTTCGCAGTCCAAGCCAGAAGGTCTAAAGTTTCGCTAAAAATCTCTATCTGAGTGAGTCGACAAAGAGGTAGAGCTTCCAGATCGAGATTTTTGCCGAGCCAGAGAGACGCAATTTTTTTGCAGGCAATTTGTTGGGCAAAAAGTCGTCAGAAGAGAGAGAAGAAGCATAGTGAGGGAATTTTCTTCCTCAGGGAGCTCCTAGCTAGGGAATTCTGTTTTTTGAGATCTGAGCAGTAGATTCGACGAAAGATCTACAATCACCAACAAGGAGTGTGTAAGACAGTCCAGCGCTGTGCAGAGGGGGAAAAGAGAGAGCAGATTCGACATTTTATTTTCGGCAGAAATGGAAGCTCATGGGCTTCGGGATTAGGACCGATTGGAGGGAGCCTCCAACTATGTAATCTAGAAGGCAAGACTTACATGCCTTCTAGATGAATGCAATCTCAAGCTTTTCGTGACTAGTACTGTAGTTGTCCCTGCAGATCCAGATCCGCTGAAGAAGTACAAGGCTGACATGGCGAAGGCTAAAAGGCTGCTCCTTGATGGATTCAAAGATCACGTAGTGTCCCACATAGCCAACAAGGACACAGCTAGGCAGATGTGGGAAGCTTTGGCAGCATTGTATGAAGGATCTTTTGAGTAGCGGAAGATGTACTTAGAGTAGAAACTAAGGATGGTGCAGATGCAAAAGGGGGGGCATATTGTTCCATTCCTGTCTAGGCTTCAGGAAACTCATGATCAGCTAGCAATCGTGGGGTCCACCCCTTATCCTACAGCAATGGTGAGATTGGCTCTTAACGCAGTCATAGAAGAATGGCAGGTTTTTGTCCAAAGTATCCTGGGCAGAGCAACCTTGCCAGGCTGGGAAGAGATGTGGGTTGCTCTTCAACAAGAAGATCTAAGGAGGAACCTAGTCAAGTGCAAACTGGACCGTGGTAGCAGCAGTGGGTCGAAGACGAAGGAGGAAAATGCGTCCCTTGCATCCAAGGGGCAACAAGAGAAACGAAGACATAAGAAAGACATCTCAAAGATAAAGTGCTTTAGGTGTGGTGAACTTGGTCTCTATGTAACCCAGTGTCCTCTGAAAAAAAGGACAAGGACGAGAAGCACAATCTTAAGGTTGCATCCACAAAGATCGAGGAGGATGAGTATGCCATGAGTGCCCACGCATCTCTAGGAGGTAGATGGGGCGACATTGAACTATGAGTTCGCAAGAAATTCAGTTGGGAAAGATCCTTGAGGAGTCCACTTCTTGGATCATGACCTTGCTATGGGTGCCCAAGATTAGAGTCGCGGGATGGAGGAGTTTTCAAGTGGTGCAAAGCAGTGTTGGAGCGACAGATGCAGTAGTTAGCATCACCAAAATCTGAGTAGCGCAGTGCAGAGTTGCAACAATGCAGAGAGGCACAACACAGACCAGTAGTAGCGCAATGATTTAGAAGGACAACGTGGGACTAGAAGCAGTCAAAGTTTCAGCATTGAGATGCATCTTGAACACTTGTTCAGATTTTTGGATGTTTTTCAGTTGCTTCTCTCAGTAACTGAGTTGCAGTGCAGAGTTAGTAGTGGAAGTGCTAGTAGAAGAAGCAACATTTGAGAGGAAGTTGTCGTATGGATGCAATGTTGGTCAGGGCAGCGTCAGCAGCCGTACAATTGCAACAACATCGCAGTGGTTGGGGGACAGCATGTCAGACACTAGCAACACAGAGGGAGATGCTTCAAAGTCAGAGCAGTGTGTAGCAGGGCATATTTGCTAGAGCACATTCCTCGCTAAGAGGGAGTGTTGATTTGGGGTAGCATCAAATGTGCTCTAAGTGTAAAATTTTGTGGAGAGACTTAGACACGTGTATTCCAGATAATCCAGACATTGTTTGAAGAAATTCCACCCAGAGACGGTTTTATTTGATGAATTAATTATTTTTAATGGGACCCTAAGTCTAAACTTAGGAAATTAAAATAATTAATGGGTATTAATCTAAACTATGTGTGTAACTTCTAGAAGAAGATGAGGATCAAGTCAAAATGATCTTAGCCATTGATTAACTTCTAATCTGGGTCATTGAATATAAACGAGAAGATTATTTAAGGAAGGCTTGAGGGCCATTTGGAAACACACCAAGACAGAGAAAGAATCTCGAGATCGAAATTCTTTAGTGAGCAATGTTCAGGGAGAAGATCGATCGAGAGGATTCTCGCAGAGAGGGGCAGTTAATTCCGGTTAGATATTTTCCTCAGCCAGAGGATACATAGCAGAGAAGACAGAGAGCAATACCAGCAGAGGCAGCATAGCAGCTACGCAGAGCCAACAGTGGTAGCACAGTAGCCTAGAGGAGGTTCAAGTTTCAGCTGAGGATTAGTCAGATCCAGTGCCGAAAAGTCAGGGTTGTGTTGAGAATGCAGCAAGATGATGGAGCTTAGTGAAATGAAGTCGCCTTCACTAAGTGGGCCCGCAGGCAAATTCTGGCGCAAAGTCTATTTTTAGACTATGTCTATTTTTAGACATACTGAGCATAATTTGGGAATTCTACTTGGAGATTCTTGATGGATGCGACATGTCGGTAAAAATAGATGAGACCCTATTTTTTAGGACCCAGGCTATTTTTAGACTGATCTCCTAAAAATATGGAAGTCAAATATTATTTACCCTTACTAATATTTTGACTATAAACAGCAGTTTACTCTCTTGGCGCACTTCAGTTTGAGTCATGGAGGTGGCTCATGCAACTGACACAAGGAATCACGTGGTTCCTAGGGTTTGATGGCATCTTGCATGGTTGGCTTCAGTTAGACTTCAGTGGCAGGAGTTTTGGAGGAGTTAACGGGACAAGTAGTGGAGTTGTGTTCCGTTTGTTTTAGTTGAACTAGTTGGGATTAGTTAAACTAACTAATCAACTAGATATGAGTGGAGTAAATTAAATAATATTTAATTTACTAAATATTAACTCATTAGTCAACTCAAGAACACTCATTTCATGAAAAGCATGATCGCCCGTGGAGACCGTTGGAAGAGGTGCAGATGACCTTCTGAGTAAAGCTTACTGGGTAAATTTGCTTTTGCATGAGATTTGCATTACACTTGGAGGAATTGTCCATGACAATCGCGCTACCAAGGCAAGGGCATTCGAACCTGAACCTCTTCATATACGTGCCATGATTGCGCAATAGAGGCAAGGCAAGCAGTGGTACTTGAACCCGAGACTTGTTCAAAACCAAGCTAGATTGTGAGTAACTTCATGAGAGAGTACCGAGTACTTGTGAGGAGTATTGTACTTTATTGGTTACTTGATTTCTCCATTATAATATAAAAAATAGCTGCGGGGTTTTCAGCTATAGGCTTTCCCCATACATTCTGAGTTAATGTGTGATTGATTTGATGTGAGATTGCTTCTGTTATTTCCGCATGTGACAATTAATCGTAGAAGAGATTATGTGTTATGCATACAATTCGAAATTGATGTGTAATCGGGTTAATCTCCATTGAATAAGTGATTTATTCAGCTAATTTCTACAGGGTGTAAGATTGGAAGGGGCCAGAGAGTCGAATCCAGCCAACAGAAAAACCAGAACACAGAAGCCACGCAGTCCCCACACAAAGTGACACAGAGACTACGAAGAGGCAGTGGAGGGCTTGCCATCCAAGGTTTTGGCCAATTGTGCTTCCAGTGTCAGTGTGAGGTTTTTTTCACTAGCTCTTTGTCAGTCATATTCTCTGCAGGGATAGCCAGAAAGGCATCCCAGATTGTATTCAGAAATTTACTACATAATAATAAAACCCTCGGATTTGTTGCATTGGGTTTTTCCGAGGATGTTTGTCCAAAAACAATAGTGTCCTGTGTGATGTTTTTCTTGTATTCAGAAAATTACTACATAATAATAAAACCCTCAAATTTGCTGCATTGGGTTTTTCCGAGGACGTTTGTCCAAAAACAATAGTGTCCTGTGTGATGTTTTTCTTTCTTGCTCAGTTTCTTGTTTCAACATATTAATTAATTAAGTGAAGGCTGCAGTAGTAATTGCTTCAGTATTTTCAGCAGAACACTGTAAATAACTTGTTCATTTTAATAACAAGTAGAAGTAACTTCAGTTGGCTGCAGTAGGATTCCGGACTTGGAATTTTCACACTGTCGATGTGTATGTTGGTTAGTTGTGGAGCTTTGACAGAGTGACCAACATTGGTTGGGTGTAACTCCTTGCTACAACTCAAAGATGATGCTTACAGTTTGATAGATGGTGGGATGATAGCTTGTTGTGGTTGCCCTAGCTAAAATTTGGAGAGCATCGAAGAGTCCTAGCTTGTGATAACCTTGAAGGACTATCTTGTACCAACATATGATAAATTTTTGGAGCTTGGTATGCATTAATAACTTCATCTTATCTATATATAAACTATGCTTTACTATTCAAGCTTTGTGCAGTTGTAAAATTTGATTTTCAACATATAATCTCATGGTGTATGAGTAGTTTGTAGCATTGTTTGGTATGATAAACTTATTATGAACAATTAATTAATTTTGTTAAGTGATTTGACAATCATAATCAGCTATATCTGTAATAAAGTAATTTTTTTAATGAGATGTTGGGATTTATGCCCTAAATGATTAAACTATTGTTCCCTTGAAGTACAATTATTTATTGCTTATTTTGTCGGATTGCCTTTTTTATTTGGTTGGAAAAATGTAAAATCACTATTGCTGTAATATATATTTCATATTCAACCCTAGGGATAAAATTTCATAGAAAATAGATCTTGGGAGATTCAAAGTTGAGATGAAATTTTTACATTCACATTGAGACTTGCATTTTTCGAAATTTCCACAATAATAAACTCCAACTCAACTATAACTTGAAACTTAAGCTATGTCATACTTTATTGTATTATCTACTTGCCATTTTCATAATTAAACCTAAGCTTCAATTCAACCATAAATTAGAAACTATGTCACATTTCAAGAAAATAGATCCGAGGAGGTTCAAAGTTGAGATGAAATTTTTTACATCTCCATTTTGAGAGACATTTTTCAAAATTTCCACAATAACTAGCTGAACTACAACTCAATTATAACTTGAAATTCATGTCACACTTTATTGTGTTATCTACTTGTCATTTGCATAATTAAACCTAAACTCCATTTCAACCATAACTTAGCAGCTATGCCACATTTCAATATATTATCCACCTTTTCATTTACAAAATCAAATGTTGATCATGAAATAACCCTATAATCAATAATAATGCATATATATAATTATCTCACAACCAAGATAATGATTTAATTAATATATCCAAAGAAAAAAATACCTCACTAAATCATGTTTAATATTTTATTTAAAAATATTTAATAAAAAATCATAATAAATAATAAATATAAATATATACAATAAAATCAATAAGTTAATACCCACACATGTTAAATGAAATTGACCATTCCTCTAGGGACAATGTTAATAAATAAAGGACATACCTCAAATGGTTATATATTAAAAAAAAACACGCTAAAAATGCCTAAACCATAGCATATATAACATATACCACCACTGCTTTAGCAAATCCACAAACATAACATGTAAAACAACCTACAAACCTAGCAAACATAACCTCGCTTTCGTTCTATTTCTAGTTTCTTATATTTCCATTTATACTCAATTTGAATTCGATGAATATAAAGATGGAGACGTCAAACTAATTTTGGCAAAAACAAATGGCAGAATGGACAGCATAATGTATCCGTACCTGCGTCGAGACGAACGCTGAGGTTGAGGTTGTACCAGTGAAGCGAAGGATGCGATGTCAAGGTTGTCCCAACCTGCACTCTACTGACAAAATGGAGATGGAAATTGAGATTGAACGCATTGTTCATCTTCTTTGATTCTCTGTGACATCTCCTGTTTCCTCTGTAAACTGCGAACCAACCAAATACGGCCTAGAAAGATAAATAATGAGGCCTTTCCTATATGAGACCGCTGGAAAGGCTGTAATCTAAGCTTAAAAGGCTTTCCGAGGTTAATTTTATGAAAAAAAGACCATGGCCGGAGGCAGTCATTGTTCATTTCAATCAATTTCCAGATAAGCAAACAACCAACAAAGACATTAAGGGTATGTACAGAGGGAGCTTTACATTAAACAGCTCTCCTCTATAAGAGTTGAAACCCTGCAATTTCCCTGAGATAGAATTAATAAACACTGTTGAACCCTGTGTACTGTATGCATACCAATTGAGGCGATTATGTACGAGGTTGCATCCGATCTATAAATATCTATGAGTCAAAAATCTATATAACTATATAAATATTAGTCCTATAAATTAAACATGGAAAAAAACAAAAAAACAGACTTGCTCTTCCAGCATAGGTTTTCATATCGGATATCCTCCTTTTTGCTTTTTCCCTTTCCACACAGCTCCTGTTGCTATATGGATAGCTGTCGTGCCTGCTCGATGGGTCCATGTTCTCCTCATTACACAGGCGGACCTTTCCATCTTAGTTTTGAAGGGGATCTATCCATCTATGATGATTTATCCTCATCAGGCGAGGCGGTACTTTTACATACAACGTGCGGGCTTTTCAGGCGAGCCGGAGCTGGGACTTCATATGGACCTGGGTATTTGATGACCTTCACCGTTTCCAGGTTTTTTTCACGTACTTTGATGCTGCTGTTTCCTCACCAGGCGAGCCTGCTCTTCTATATACATCATCTACTGGCGTTTTTGTCCATATATCCACTTTATCTATGCTGCGTTTTGGCGTACAGGCGTGCCTGTATCGATCTTTATAACCGTTTCTTCATCATGTTTTATTGGACTTCTGTTTACATCCTTTTTTTGATGGTTTTCTTGCATCCTTTTATATGCCATGCTATGATGTATCTTTTATGTCATGTATATTAATGTATCAGGGATGCTCAGCGTATTTTGTTTGGGGTTGGTCTTCTCCACCCGTAATGTTGCTTGCCTTATACATCTTTGACTTGACTCCTCTCACTGAGGATCATGTTTGTATTTGGGTATATGTTATTTCATGCTTTTTTGACAGCTGTGAATGTTATCCTGATCATGTACTGTTATATTATCACCTAATATATACAGCGTTTTTTTCCTCTGAAAAAAAAGAAGACTTGCTCTTCCACTCCAGTTGAAGATTTATATTTTAAATGCTAAAAATATTGTTTTCTTGAAGTACTTACCTTTTTTTCTCGTGTACGGCTGCCTTCTATATTTGATTGAACAAAAGTGAACTACATATTAGTGTAATTTATATTTCAGATTTAAGTTTATTATACTAGATTTAAATTTTTTACATTTGCATGCAAAACATTTTTAGAAATTTTCAGAAAATCCAATTTCACTATAATTTGAAAGCAATGGCACACTTTATTATATTATCTATATGCTATTTGCATAATTATATTTAAACTCCAATTCAACTATAAATTAAAAGTTGTGTCGCATTTTAATAAAATAGATCTAAGGAAGTTCAATACAATTTGAAAGCTATGGCACATTTTATTATATTATCTATATGCTATTTGCATAATTATATTTAAACTCCAATTCAACTATAAATTAAAAGTTGTGTCACATTTTAATAGATCTAAGGAAGTTCAAAATTTAGATAATTTTTTTAAACTGAAAGACATTTTTCAAAATTTTCACATAATAAATTAAACTCTAACTAAAATATAACTTATGTCACACTTTTTTTTTATTGTACTTTTTATTGTATTATCTAATTGCCGGTTACATAATTAAACCTAAACTCCAATTCAACTATGACTTAAAAACTATATTACATTTCAATTATATTATAAAATATATTAATAAAATTATATATATATATAATTGACAAATCACCAATCTTAATAAAAAAGAGGCATACCATGCAATGGTTAAAAAATAAATAAAAAACATACCAAACCACAAATAGTTTAAAAAAAAATGAAATGGCAAAAAAATAGAAAAAAACATAAGCATATATAACATATATCACCAATGCTTTAGCAAATCCACAAACATAACGAGTAAAATAATTTACAAACCTAGCAAAGATAACCTAGCTGTCGTGCTATTTCTACATTTTTATATTTTTCTATTTATAGTCAATTTGAATTTGATGAATATAGAGACGTCAAACTAATTTTGGCAAAACAAAAGGATGGCAGATGGGCGGCAGAGTGTATCCGTACCTGCATCGAGAGGAACACCCAGGTTAAGGCTGTACCAGGATGTGACATCGAGGTTGTCCCAACCTGCACTCTACTGACAAAATGGAGCTGAGATTGAGATTGAGATTGAATGCAATGTTCATCTTCTCTGATTCTCCGTGCCATCTCCCGTTTCCGCTCTAAACTGCGAACCAACAAAACACGGCCTCAAAAAGATAAAGATGGAAGCCTCTCCTACGTGAGACCGCTGGAAAAGCTGTAATCAAGATACTCATGTAAGCTTAAAAGGCTTTTAGAGGTTAATTTTATGAAAAACAAACCCGTGGCCGCAGGAAGTCATTGTTCATTTCGATAATACCCAGATAAGCAAACAACCCAACGAAGTGTGTGTGCAGAGCCAACTTTACATTGAATAGCTCTATTTTATCAGAGTTAAAACCCTGCAATTTCCCTGACATGGAATTAATAAAAATTGTTAAACCCTATTTACTGTATGCATACCAATTGAAGCCACTATGTACGAGGTTGCATCCCATTTTATAAATATCTATTAGTCAAAAATCTACACAAACTTTAGGTATATAGAATCAAATTAAACAGGGAAAAAGAAAACAAAAGCATACTTGCTCCTCCGCTCCGGTGGGTCGTGATTATGCTTGAAAGAAATCCCAAAATTGTACGCTTCATCTCTGCTGCTTGTCTTCTGCTTTGCATCCGCCAAAAGAGAAAAATTGCAAAAAAAATATTGGTAAAAAAAATACAATCAGAAACATCAAACTACAAGCAACTGGACAAAGAAAATGGACTGTAAAAACAACATGCATGACCATGCGACGACCAAACAAATAAAAGCCACAAGAAGCAGACCAATGCAGATTACAGAAGACAAACTGAGACGAAAACTAGTGGGATGTTCGATACTTGAAAATGCTTTTATATCAAACTTCATTTCAAACGGTCACCGGCTCGCTCCAATTTCTAGCTTTTTCTGACACCTGCTTTTTCTTTATTTTTATTTTTAGATTTTGTTTTTAATATTCAAATCCACCGCCATTGCCACTATACTAATTCAGGAGGTTTTAAATTATACCCCAAGTCCAGCTGTTTTAATAAGGGCGATCAGCATACTAATGCACGAAAACCTTAAATTTGGTTGAAGTACAGCGACGACAAACATGTAGCATATTTCAAAATTTTGTTAATAAATTTGGATATTTCTTATATATATTTTTAAATTTTTTAATATTTAAAATAAATTAAATATATTTTAAACTTTCTATTTGAAATTAGAAACAAACTTTTTAAATGGAATATTTAAAAATACATTCGATCTTTCACTTCTTTTCACGGTTCCACTCAAACACAAATTAAAATAAAACCACAGAACAGAGTAACGTAGGAGACGCCTCACGTAAATGCACGCTGCAGTATCGACAGAAACACAATGCTTTTAAAAAAAAAATTGTCGCGCGTCAACATCTTTTATTTTGTTAAAATAATCAAAATGGGCACCATCGAGTGGCAAAAACCATCAAATTCAAGAAATGTTTCAAATTTAAAATTCCTACCCTAGCTGCGAACGACACGCCTCCTCACCCCCTTTCTGACCTTTCCAGTGTTGATCATAACCGCCTGTCTTTCCTCGTCTGGGTAGCACTCTTTCGCGACGGAGAGTGGAACTTCAGCTTATGCACATTGAAACTACTGTAGTTTAACGTACTTTCTGCACTAGAATACCGTAACTCCAGTTTAGGTTTTCCGGTCTGCAGCCGTCACCGCTAACTTTAGCGGCCTTCCCAAAAACGCTTACGAAGTTAACTTCACAAGTTTTCACACGATGTCAATTTTACTAATTTTACTAACTGTTATTTATTGTCATTTTCAACATCTATACATCATTAATTACATTTAATTAAAATTTTAAAAGTAGATCACCTAGGGACTTTGAGTCTTAGCACCGTGATGCAAGCAGATCGCGAGACTTCACGCAGATGCAGAGCAAGGAGCTTCGGCTCGACTCAGACTCAAAACACACAAATGACTCAAGACTCTCCGAATGCGAATGTCTCAAGAATGAGCCTAACCCTCTTTATATAGGAAATGAAGGGGGACAAACATTCCTATTGACAAGTGGATGGCGAATCATTGCTTTCGGGTAACACCGAAGTGACATCCGCGCAGAGATTCGGTCCTTCCGACACATGTGACAGTGTGTGGGTACTACACAGTGGATGCCTTTGATGTACAAGGCCCACGAGGAAACATAATTATTAGGTACAAAGAGGATGCTTTTTTAAACAGGTAAAAAGCCCTTGGGAAAAGCCCTGTCACTGTGGACCCGTGATTGGGTAATCATACATAATGGATACTTTTGTTTTAGCGGAGCCCATGAGAACCGCTTGTACTGGCTTCATCGGATTCCTCCAAGATTTTTATCCCTGGAAATCTGAGAGTAGGATATAGATAATCATCCTAGGCTTTTGTATATATCCGACGTACAATCATGGGTTTATTCAATATGACTTGATGTTTTATCTTGGTCATGACCAGCCATTGATGATGCCTTTTCATGTGAGATAATAATACAGAATTTATCAGTCTGTATTCAAGCTGGCCAATATCTCTCACAGTTTGACAAGGAGTGTGAAAACATTCTCCTATTCTTTCTAGACAATCTTCACATTTACTCTGCCAATATGACTCAAAATAATAGGGATCCATACTGTAAGCAATCAACCCATAGTCGAACCACCAACTGTCAAGCCATGGCGGTTGTCGGTTTCTTTGATTGATCCAGGTGGGACCAAATTTGATCTTGGTGTAATGTGTTTCATCACGACCATCTTTGTTCATCAGGTTCCACCAGTGATTCTTATATCCTGCAAAATTATACATAGTATCAGGGAAAAAGTAAGTTAGGATCATCACCTGGCCACATGCGGAATTCAGCCAGCCAATCTTTTCTTGGATACCGTATCCTATTGATAGCATAGGATTTACTAAAGATATTTGTTATGTTGCTTCCGCTAGTGCCGATAACAGTAAGGTCACAAAAATATTCAAATAGAGATCTTTCAGCTTCCTGTGAAGCTGTCATGCAGGTAGAATACATCATGTCATGGATCCATCTGCTACCTTTCGGATGTACTCTCCTTTCTGGTACTAGATGCTGGATATCTGAATGATTCTGAAGATTTGCATCTAGTATCTTGGTATTGCAGAGTTGTCACGTGGGTCTCCACTTTTCTCTATATACTGCCCATGACTCATCATCCGATATGGATCTGAGTTCTTCCCTCTATTGGGCATGATTCCACTCTGTAACGATGACCATCACATGTGCTTCTTCTCCTTCTAGGTCATCATGTTGTTTTTTATGCTGGATAAACTCTCTACTAAGGAAGTCTGGCAAACAATTATCAGAACCTTTAATGTGTTCCACTTTAAAATCAAAGTTTGCAAATAGGGCTTGCCATCTTGCAAACTTGGCATCTTCAGGATTCTTTATATCTTTATTTATGATTTTTTCCAAAGCTTGTGCATCAGATCTTAATAGAAAGTGTTTATTTACCAAGTGTATGGAGAATTTGCTGACGCAGTTCTATGCAGCTTTGACTTCTTGTTCAATCGTGGAGTAATTCTGTTCAGCCTTATTCCAGACTCCAGATGCATACAACACAACTTGCTCTTTATCTTTCTGATCCTCCTTGCTTGGTCTTTGCTTTAAGACACCTCCCCAACCTATGTTACTTGCATCTGTTTCAACAATCTTAAAATAACTATCTTCTGAAACATAAAGTATAGGGAGATTCTTAACCTTGGCTTTGATATTTCTGATAGCCATCGTGTGAGCTTGGGTCCAAGGTTTTGGATTTTTTCTTAGTCTCTGGTTAAGTAGAGACCTGTCAATGGCACAAGACAGATAGAAGTTGCTTACATAGTTTAAGCATCCTAGAAATCTCTGCAACTGAGTTTTATCCAGAATGATATCTGGAAACTTATCTGCAAACTCAAGAGCATGGCTCTGTAAAGCAATCTGTCCATTTTCTATATTGTGCCCTAAAAACTTTATTTTGGTCCTACATAACTCCATTTTCTTTTTACTTAGGACCAACCCATTTTTCTGGACCAACTTCATGAAAATTCTTAAATGCTTTAAATGGTCCTGGAGATTTTTGGAGAAAACTAGGAGATCATCTATATATGCAAGTAACCACTCATTATATGGCTTAAAGATGGAATCCATTACCTTCTGGAACTTAGAAGGTGCATGCTTTAAACCGAATGGCATCACATTCCATTCGTAGTGTCCTGCTGGCACACTGAATGTTGTCTTCCATTTATCTTCTTCTTTTATGGCTACTTGCCGGAAACCAGATTTTAGATCAAACTTTGAGAATATCTTAGCTCCAGCTATCCTACTCAGCAGATCTACTTTGTGCGGAATGGGATATGTGTTATCTGCAAGAACAGAGTTTAGAGGCTTATAATTAATAACAAGTATGGGAATACCTCTTATCTGTTCGCTCCTCTTATTGACATAGAAGCCATAACAGTTCCATGGACTGTCAGACTCCCGGATCAGCTTTCCTTGAAGGAGCTGATCAATTTCTTTTTCACAGAGCTGTCGGTATTCTTTGGACATGGAGATAGCTCTGGATTTACATGCTTTGCCCGTATATCCTTCCTTATAGGGCAATTCTACACAATGTTGCTTGCGATGCCAGAATGCATTTGGTTCTTCTGAGCAGCAAGTGCTTTCAAACTGTTTCTGCAATTCAGAGATCTGTCTCTGAATTTCTGGAGAACTCAACTGTTCTTCAATTCTGATCATATTCTTATGATCCTTGAGTTCATTCAGAGTGTTTTCTGCTTTACGAAGTTCCTGCCTAGCCAACACCATTGTAGAAATTCGAGGATTAAAAATATAAGGAAGTTCTATCCTCTTACCCTCATTATTAGATGTAGGCATTGTAATGAAATAGCCTGGAGATTTATCTGGAAATCTGAAAGAACCATGGGGCTCTACAGCTACTAAAAATACATTTCCCAAAATGCAGTCGACTGGAATCTCTGCAATGGAAAGCTTAAGTTTGACGCAATGGGAATCAAAACAAACATCAGCTTTTGGAACTTCAAATTCTAGAACTTGCTTTCCAAGTCCTGTGATGTTTCTGGTAGAAGATACCCAGAATCTGGAGGGAATTATTTTCTTGGAAATAATGTTTACATCTGCTCCTGAGTCTATTAATGCAGTCACCTTATATATTTTACCTTCAACAAGAATATTTACTTTGACGTGGTGTTGTCGGTATTGAACCGCAAGGACTTGCATTTCTCTGAATCCAATTGTCGGATCCGACATTCCTTCAACAATCTCCACTTGTGGTTTTGAAGATTGTCCTGGAGCAGTATGCAGAGTGTAATTTGTGTTTCTGCCTGAAAGAGAGTTAGAAAGCTGAGATCCTTTTTTTTCCATTTCTAACTGTGCAATTTGTGATTTTAAGGTAGAAATTTCTGACTTCATTGAATGTATCTCCTTACTCACCTCCCCTAAAGTGAGTGTACGAACTTTGCTTGAATTATGCTGGAGATACGTTTTGGTATTTCTTTCGTAAGAAGCATCAACAAAATTAGGCTTCTTACCGGATGATGTACTGGAATAACTAGTACCATGCTGCATAAAAGTCTTCAATAATGCAGCTTTCAGTTCACCTTCCTCCATGGCACGTATCTATGCAAACACTTTGAGATCATCTTCATCAGTTTGTGCCATGAGGACCTTTAATTTTCTTGAGAATTCTTCTGGGAGAGAATCATCAGAAGAAAGATCTGAATCATCATCAGAACAATCACAATGACAATTCCGTGAGTCAGAACATTAGCAATAAGCATGAATCTCTTCTTCAGAAGAATAGGAAACAGAAGAATCAGAGGAAGATTCAGAATGAGAATCTTCGGCTGCTTGCTGAATAGCAAGACGGTTACAGTCTTCTGTCTTGTGGAAGGCAGAATTGCACCGATGACATCTGTCTTCAACTTTAATAGCGGTGCTTGGACCGGCCTGGTTCTTGGGCTGTGATTTCTTACCACGGCCTCTTTTAGACTCAAGAGCTGTGGGACACATATTGGAAGTATGGCCATGTTCACCACAGAGCCAACAGAGAACACCCTTCATTCTTTCTAGTTTATGATCTTTGGGTTTGATGTCCATGGGAGTGTAGTAATGAGTCTTGCAGTTATCTCTGTAATAACCTTTTCTTCCTTTGGCTAGTTTCCTTTTCTGCGGTCTGAGCTCGTGTCTCTTTTCAGAGCTCAGTCTGTAAGTCGAGGCTCTAGTTCTGCGTTGAGCCTTCTTTGTTCTCTTTTTAGGCTTCCTGCGAGTAACCAAAGGGTCATCAATGGTTATACCATACTTACTGCAGAAAGATTTAGTACTAGGCAACCTATTTAGTTTATCAATAGATTTTGTCATTTTGGAGCTGGTACAAAGAGTTATCAACACCTTAGTGATGATAGAATAAATTTCTCCCCATAGATAGACTTCAAGAGGCAAGGGGAAGACTTCTTGCAGCTTCAATATATCAACTAATTTGGATGGAAGTGCTGCAAGGTATACTTGTTTCCACAGAATGTTATTTGGTTCTTTAACCAGATATATTCTCTGTATCCAGTCTCTGTGGAAATCTTCGAACTGATTGATATTCCTACACTTCAGATTCATTAAAACCATCTCATGCTTATCTGACGGTGTAATATCAATGGTTCCAAAAATGCAAAGAAAAGCCTACGAGGATGCTAAAGTGAAAGAATTGTATTGTGTTTTGTGTTTTGTGTTTTTTAAGTGTATTTGTCTCTTTTAAAAGTATATAAACTAACAATGGTTCCAAAAATGCAAAGAAAAGCCTACGAGGATGCTAAAGTGAAAGAATTGTATTGTGTTTTGTGTTTTTAGTGTATTTGTCTTTTCTTTTTTTAGAATTGGTAATGATAGGTATTAAAGTATATAAACTAACAATGGTTCCAAAAATGCAAAGAAAAGCCTACGAGGATGCTAAAGTGAAAGAATTGTATTGTGTTTTGTGTTTTTAGTGTATTTGTTTTTTTTTATATATAATTTGTAATGATATGTATTATGAACCACAACAGTGCCTATATCAAATAAATATTATGAGAATAATTTATAATTAAAATACATATATATTAAATGAGAAAAATTTAGAGCTTTTTCAATAAATGTGATGTAGAAATTTTCTAATAATGTTTTGTATAAATGAAATTCTGTAAAAATTAATATTTGATTAAGTGATGCTTAATGGATATTTAACTAATGGAAATATTAAATTTGTTCACTAATTAATTATAATTTTTATTTTTATTTCCGTGTCTGTAAATTCTACCCTAAAATCATCTATATGAATTTAATAATATAGAAAATATATTTTTATCTTTCCTACTTTGTTGGAAAATGAATCTTTGGTAATTTAATAATGTATAAAATAAATTTATAATCATCTAATTGTGATGACCAAGGTGAGAGGAGAAAGACCACAATTAAAATCAAGAACACTAATTTCTAGAGATTCTTAAGAAAAATATAAACATAGTAGAGGGCACAATCATTCGTTGAAGTTTGTTTTTAAGTCAATTTTGTAACAAATTTAGGGTTTTCAGGTTTCAAATTTAGGTTTTACTTTAGTGATTATGTTTCCTAATCAATTTTGCAATAAATTTAAAGTTTTCCCTGTATTAAATTTAAATTTTGTTTTGGCTGTTTTGGTGAAATTTGTTTCAAATTTAATAAGGATTTATTGGAATTCTATATTTTAATTTTATAAATGACAAAATTGGAATTGTATATTTTAATTTTATAAATGACAAAATTCAAATGCTTTAAATATTTTCAAACAAAAAACCTATAAATAAATTTGAAAACGTGTTTTAAATAACTAAAATCACAATCTTACAACCAAATTCCAAAACAATTGATCTTAACCTCCATCATTTTTTCCTTTTAATAAGGATTTATTGAAATTGTGTCTTTATGTTACAACCAAATTCCAAAACAATTGATCTTAAACTCTATCATTTGTGTTTTACCAAAATTTTAGTGATTCCTACTGTTAGGTTAATAATATATTTAAAAATAAATAACTAATAATTTGTTTTTAAAGTAAAAGGAGTTGCTTTATATTATATGTAACTTAAAATTACTATTACTTTCCAGGTTGCATGGTTGACCAGATTTGATACTTGACCAACCACAATAAAACTTAACAAATACTGCAATCTTTGTCATTTATAAAAGTTCTCTTAGATTCACTGATTCCAAAAATTTCCTAGCTGGCCATGCCCAATGTTTCATGTCCTAGTTTATCATTCCCTAGTCCACTAAATAAAAGAAATGGGTAATGGAAAATATTAAACTTCTGAAATCATACTTGGATTCATTAAATAAACAACTTCTAGAATACTACCTAATTGTAATACCAAAGAAGAAAGCAATGTCATTTGAAAGGCATGATGAGTAAAAAGATCCAAACTCTAAGGAAAACAATGGTCAAGAAATCCCATATTCAAACTATTTTATGGGAATGGGAGCTTTGGTTGACTATAGAAATAATTGGTTTAAGGGAAACAACTTGACTAATTGAAGTACGAATAAAAAGCATTTTCACAATTATTTATAAGTTGAATAGATATTAGAATTTTTTAGAGTGTTGGCTCCCTCATATAGGAAGCACTTACTATCATGTTGCTAGTCACTCAAGCATTTACTATCATGTTGCTAGTCACTCAATATGTGTTAGTGATTTGGACAAGGTTGGACTACTCTGTTGTGTGTCTCATGTTTTGGAAACCCATTTGAAGTCTAAAAATGCATAAAACCATTGTTGTCAAGGATCCAAAGAAATATGTTACATGCACGACCTTGAAATGAAACTAAGGTTTCCCAAATCGAAGTCCTTAAGCCACACCTTGCGATGCAATCTACATGTCATATGCACTCTAAAACCCGAAGAATCAATAAAAAAAATCAGTAACATTTTTTACTTGGTAGCAAAAGCCCAAAGTGATTGACTTATTCCACTTACAAATTTGATCTTATAATATTGCTCATCAACATTATGAACTATTGAACACTCGAATACCATTTTTCCAACTTCTAATTTCTCCCCCGATTGTCCATTTTAGTAAGATCAACAAAACAACCCGCCAACACCTAATTCACCTTGTCACAACTCATTTCTCCGTTGCTCTTCGAAAGGATGTGAACTCCTAGTAATCCTCCGCATTCGCCTATTATGTTGAAACCATTATGATTGTTAGAAGTTAAATCTATGAAAATATTACTGCATATGGCAAGAAACCAAATCTAACATGGATAATGCAGGGGAAATTCATTTACCTTATATAAAAACACCAATCTATAAGGCTATACATAAATGTTATTATGATAAAACCATTCTGATTTTTAAAAGTTAAATCCATGCAAAGCTAACTATGTTTGGCCAAAAACCCGTTCTAATGTTGATCATACAGGAGCCATTCATATAGTTTATATGGAAGCAACAATCGATGAAATACTCAATATATGAATCTTCTTATAAAGAAACCACCATGATTGTTAGAGGTTAATTCTATGCAAGGTCAACTTAACATGGCAAAACCCCATTCTAACTTCGTGCTAGCATCTAAAATGCATAATCCATCTTATATAGCTTATCGACATCCCATCTAGAATTATAATCCAATTTGAGACTCGTAACATGCATTTTATGAGTAAAAAGGAGGGTGAAGTGACTTACGTTTCAAATTCAAAATAATGAAAAATCAAGCGATTTGTCGAGAGTCGGCATTGACAACTGGCTTTGAAGTTATGCCAGATCCAGAGCCAATCTTCTCGATCCTGTGCATGACCTCCATGCCTTCTACAACTTGACCAAATACAACATGTTTGTTGTCCATCCAAGAGGTATGTGTAGTACAGATGAAGAACTGAGATCCATTAGTGTTAGGGCTAACATTGGCAATGGAGAGGATGTCAGGTCCCATGTGCTTCTTTACCAAGTTCTCATGGACAAACTTTTCGTCGTAGATCAACTCCCCACTGGTATCGTTTCCCATGAACCCTGGAATCACGTCGTGGAACAACAACCCCTTGAAGTGGAGAGGCTTTCCGGAGTGACCTATGCCTTTCCCTCCGGTACACAACACATGAAATTTCTCGACCGTCTTCAACACCACAACGAAATAGAGCTCCATCACGATCCGATTAACTATAGAGTTTGACCAGATCATCCAAAAGGAGTGGAGAAGCCATCCAATGCTCCTCACATAGAGCGCAAGCTTGCAGGTCAATGACGAGGCACAAATAAATGTATTTAATATCAATTCCCTTGTAAGTTTTTTTCTTGCAATGTTTGTGAACACACATCTTATGTGGCCCAGGAAAGGCCTATGACAATTGGACCATCACACACTTCACAATTAAAGCTTTTGGCTTATCGCTCTCATGCCATTCTTTTCTTGCTTTACCATAATTCAACTCGTTGCTACTTGGTGACCATTGTTCATGGATTCTCCTTGCAACTTTCTAGCCAACATGTATATTTCCTAGTCCATTTCTATGGATCTCGATGGCTTTACTTGCAGAAACAACGCTATCTCTGCCACCTCTGCATGCAAAAAAGGTGCTATCTATGCCACCTTCGCATGAATTATCTTGAATGTAACAGAGGAGGAGAAGTGTTTCTAGGCTTGGCCGAATAATTTGGGCTACAAGCCGTATATTGAGTTCACGACTTGTATTGAGTTTAGTAGGGAGTACAGGTGGGCATCGTCTGGACTTTTGAAGCAAGGAGTAGGTATTTGATGACATAAAATTGATCATAATCATGTCGAGCTAACATGTTGGAAGTTGTTGAAGGTTGCAACAAGAAACAGTGAAATTGGCATCTGGAAACAACATCCTTGATCCTAGTGAAAATTAAGCACCTACACTAGGTTGGGCCCACACAAGCCATTTTTAGGTGGAGGTCTATTTATAGATGCATGAGCAAATTCTATTCATAGATGATGAGAAAATTCTATTTATAGATGTATGTGTGAGTTCTATTTATAGATCGCATGCCTATTTATATATGCATGTCGACTATTATTATACCTTAATAATAGTTGGACAATAAACAATAATCTATTCTCAATGAGCACTTGGAAATAGTTAACTGAAGTGGAAAATTAGTTAGCTAAGTGAAGTTCGAGTTAAGATGTTGGTTGGTGGGACATGCAAGTGGACTTAGTTGTAACTGAGTGATTCGAAGTTGTAAAAAATTTGGATGTGGAGTTATGTGAGTTGTAAAGTAGTTTAACTCAGTTAAGTGAGTTAAACTCAGTTGTGCTAGTTGTAACTGCAGAAACACTAGTGAGAGATCAGTGAATTAATCATTAATTAATTCATAATCAGTGGTCTCACACGCAACTGAAGATTTACTAATGTTAACGACATGCATGTCAGATCCAGTGGAGACCCAGTTGAGATGTAGGTGAAAGGGACAGTTTTACTATCAGTTGTGACAATAGTGGGTGCACACATGCAGCCACACACACATTGGATGTACCTATGAGTATTGTGCAGTCAAGGCAGACTAGAATGATTCATTCAGGGGTTCTTGACCATCAGGGATTGCGTAGTGGAGGCAGGCTGTCTAGAGGCAGTAAATTGGCGCATGTATTTGCCAATTTTTTCAAAAACCTATTAATTTTTTCAAAAATATTTGTGACCTTTTTAAAGTACAACAAATAATAATACCATTCTCAACATTATTTTTCATATTTGTTTAAAGATTATTTTCAAAAGCATTAAATTAGATCACAAAACCAAACAACATTTGAGACACCCCAAATTCAAATTTTCAATTTTAATGCAAACAGTTGGGTGCTAATTAATTTTCTATTTATTTTCCTTCTGGCCTATTTTCAAAATGGTAGGTGAAGTAGATGTCTAATATTTTTTCCAAAGTTAAAGCCTCATATCATTTAAATATGAATAAAGGGTGGGATTTCACTCTTGCATATACGTGTGATTATGTGTAGTTAATATGTTCTATGTTTAAAAAAAATAAAATTTTAATTATTTATAAGTAGTTTTTAATTTTATTTGAGAATAAAAAAATATTTTTTAATTAAATAGTATAGATAAAAATTGATATCACTTATGAATATAGTTAAAATTTATTTTTAATAAAATATTATGTTTTAGTGGGACTTTATTCATTGCAATTCCAGCAAGCCGCCTAGCCTGTATTGATTAAGCCTGGCGTTGGATTCAATCTCACGACCAATATCCAATACAGCCACTGCCCTAGCCTTGGAGGATGACCTAAGCCAGCAAAAAGACATCAACACCAAAGCCTGGAGCTCGGAGCTCAGATAGCATTTGGGTGGGGCGTCCATGTGATTAAAAACAAAGGAACAGAAAATCGCAGTGTAATCTTTTGGCACTCAATAGGTCTGTATGACATTGTTTAATGTTTTGATATTTAATAGCCATGTTATTTAAGGGGCAGTGAATTTTTTCACAAAATTTACTAGATTCATCCTATTTCATGGCTCCTACTTTTTAGAAGGAGATCACTCGCAGCTCGACATCCACAAATTAAAATGATTTGGGCTAACCCAATTATGAATTGATTTCGGTTAAAACGTCCCTTAACAATTCATTATTTAAATAGGGGATGCCATGTCTTCTGGAATTAAACGAATTGATAACATGTTTAAGATGAGAAAATCTGAAGCATTAAATGAATTGATAACATGTTTAAGATGAGAAAATCTTAAGCAGAGCAAGTTTCCTAATTGATAACAATAATTGTAAAGTAGTGCTTAAAAGAGATGGAAGGTTTCATAATTGATAACAATAATTGTAAATTAGTGTTTAAAAGAGATGGAAGGATGGCCTGAGTGATGATAATGTAATAAAAATGGCTTTCAATATCTCTTCTATGATACTCCGTAGAAATTAGAAAACAATTAATCAGTCATCCTCCTTAAGGAATCGAGCATGCACAACATACTAACTATGTTGAAGCTTTGCCCAGCTTTATCAATAGAAAAACTAAACACATTGAATAACTGATATTAAATTTCATAAACAGTGAGACAACTGGTACTCAAATCGAGCATGCATACTAACTATTTTGAAGCTTTGCCCAGCTTTATCAATAGCAAAACTAAACACACTAAATAACTGATATTAAATTTCATAAACAGTGAGACAACTGGTACTCAAAAAGTATTCACGTTCCCATGGTTGTTAAAGCAATGTATAGAATTGTGTGAAGGGCTTAGAAGAGACATTGAGTTCAGAGCCAATCAAATAACCATCTTGAAAGAGATCGTTAAGTGGACATTAAGCTTTGGAGATCGTTAATTCTTGGAACTTTCAAACTTGGTGAAAAGTATAAACGTGAAATCAACTTCACTATCATGCATCCAGCATCCAACCAATTTTAAGAGCCAAGTTAAACATATACATATGAAGGATTTTATTTTCAGAGAATTAAAAATGCAAACGTCTATATAACTGCAACTGAAATGGAAGAATCCGTGGTACATTGCTCTCAAACTTGGATTCTCCAGTGACTGCAATTACATGTGAGCACACACTAGAGAAACCTTTGCAAACAAGCAGCCATTTTGATCTCTCTTGGAGAAGGTTAAACTTGTGAATAAGAGCGGAGCAATTTGTAAAACTTGTGCCTAAAACAAGCTGCTCCTCTAAAGTACATAAATCAATGGAAACTCTGGTTTGAAAATTCGGTTCGGAGCTGTGATTTAGACCCCATACATTTTGGCTGATACATACCGCTAGGAAAGTTCCTGCTGATGTAATAACGAATGCACTGTACATGCAACATGAAGGCGGTCAAGAAACAAACCAGCAGGCTCACATATTTGACAAAAGTCGTGAAGGCGCCCGTAAATCGATTCAACCGTCATTCAATTAAACATCAAGAATCGGTTGAGATGAGACAATTTTTGATCAAACGATATAAAACTATTGAATCGTCTAACATTTCATTGGACGTTGCAGACTTGTACACCCTGGCACTTAGCAAAGTTGTTTTCAAATAAGACGCCTTACGGCGTAAATATTCCGTAATAATGGTAATAATAAGGAGGAGGTTCAATGAGATTATTTTTTAGTTTTTATATTTTTAATTAAAAAAAAATGTATAATATCATGTAAATTTAGTATAGAGAGAATTACATGGATTTAATTTTGTATAATTTTTTAATTGTAGGATGCTTTATACAGTTTATTATGGGGAGATGTTATAGTGTCTATAAATGAGTGTAAATATTTAAATATAGTGCTTGTAAATGAGTGTAAATATTTAAATATATCCATCTTAACTTTGGATCTATCAAGTCTCAAAGAGTACAAATCTCTTAAAGTGTAAATTTCTTTTTTCAATGCAAAACTTAAGGAAAGATTTACAACTTAAAATATTTGATTCCTCTAAGCACTTAATAGATACAGAATCAGATTTAAATTGGTTATAATTATAATTTTAACACAGTTTCATAACTTAACCTAACTTGAATTTAAGTCTTTTGTTGTTTTTTATGAGACTAAGATTCAAGTTTCCTATAACTATTAAATAACTCAAAAGTGGTCAAAATAAGTGAAAAGATAAAATAATAATAATAATTTCTTATTTTTATTTTATAAGAAGACTTTTTCAAATCTGAATCCGTGATTATTTGATAAAATAGATTGTTTACGAATTTTGATGTATTTGAATTATTTACAAGTTCACATTAACAATGAAAGAGCTCAATCTTGAAACATTCTTTATTATAGTGTGTATTCAAAGCCACCTTGGTGATCCCACCTAATCTTAAAAACAATAACAATAAAAATGTATTTGATTGGTAATCAATTTAATTGTAACCAAGTTCTTTAATAGGTTTTATTATAAATATTTTTTTAATAAAAAATTTAAGTGTAATCATTAATTCAATTTGTGAAATTGTTTCCAATTAAAAATGTAATTAAATTCTTTAAAATTATATTTGTTTTCAAAATTAAATTAAATAAATAGTTGAGGTTCCCAGAAAAAAACTCAAACACTCACACAGAAATTGCAAAAATCTACATTTTGAAACAAAATAAACCTTCTAAAATCCACTTCCAATCTCAATGAAATTGTGATGCAAATGCCCAACAAAAAGTGGAAAAGCAGCACTGCCATTTATGTTAAAATGGTACGATCGTTTGGTCTGAGCCAAAATCTTCGTCTAGTCTGGTCAAATCAAAATCTTCATCCTCACACGCTATGCTAGACCACCCTCCACTAATTATTTCTCAGTTTGTAGCGGCCATAGCAAGAAGCTATTAATTCAGAAATCTACCAACAGCCATAGCTTAGATTTAGCATGTCAGTCCCAGTACCTAGACCTCTGCAAATCATCTTTCATCTCTCTTGGTTGTCAATTCTGTTTTAGGGAAATGGGTGATGGAAATATGGGAGGGCCAGTATTTCCTGTGCATTACACTAACTTTGGACTTTGGTTTAAGAGGTTTATTTTTTACAAATTTCAAAAATATTTTGAAATCTAACAGACAAAAATAGAAAAATAGTAGGTATTCTAATAAAAATCTAAAATTTAACACATTATTTTTCCATTGATCTCTTGTTCTATCTTCTGGTTAAATTTTATGGATGTAAATTCCTTTCTGGTTTTGAAATTGACCTCCGCTCACCTTTTTCGAACTAACATCTAACTTTACAAAAACTTTATAATGGTAGGTACCATATTTAAAAATGCACTTTTGGCCAGCAAATTTAGTCAGGGTGGGTGATATTGGCTTTTGTTATTTAGATTCCAACTGAACAGCTCCATCAGTAACCAAGAATCCATTTTATGATACATGTAATATTCCGCCTATAGTATTTTTATATTACTAGTATAGATTTATACTATCAAGCTATACTAAAAACTTATCAGGAGCAATGTAACCGTGAGTACCGACAAAATCTACTACAGTATCCCCTCCTGTGTTGCCAGCTTGAAGAACTTTTGCAACACCAAAATCAGCAATCTTGGCCTCATAAAATTGATCCAACAAAATATAGGTAGAATTGACATATCTATGAACGATTGCGGGGGAGAAATCATGATGAAGGTACAATAATCCTTGAGCTGCCCCTAATGCAATCCTGTATCGCCTTGGCCAATCCAAATCATTATTTCTCCGCAAAACTTCAGAGAGGTTCCCATTAGGCATGTATTCATAGACCAACACATTTGGATTCCTGTTGGAAGATAACAATAAATCTTCACTATGTTTTTGTGGCGAATGGTTCCCATAGTTTCAACTTCTGCCTTGGCCAATCGATGAGCCTTGTCATCTTTGTTATTCTTCTTCTTATGTTTGTCCATATCGATATCATCCATATCCATTTTGGTGGTTGTCCACATGTGCTTCACTGCCACAGTTTCATTGTTAGGTAGGTCAACGTGATAAACCTTGCCGGATGCCCCTCTTCCAATTAAATTATCTTCGTTTTTCAATTATAAAACCCCGGAAAGCTCTTCTGGATTGAAGCTCAAATTATGAAAAACTGTGATTTTCCATGATAATTTTTCCTCTTTCTCCAGCTTATTCGCGTGTCGATGAACATAACGCCGAAGAAGTATCAGTCCAACGCCCAATATTAACACGGCTGCACCTGCAATAAAACCTGCTGCCAATTTTATGTTTCCGTCTTTCTTGTGAGAATGGGAAGAAGCCAAGAAAAACCCTAATAGTATAATCTCTACTGTGGCTTTCAACACAAAGCCCTGGATTTCCCAAAAATCTTTCCCTGTTTCCGGCAATGATGAGCGAGTTGGGAATGATGTCGTTTAACTGATTGTTGGATAAATCAATAAAATTCAGGGTCAATGCACCGAGACTGCTGGGAATGGAACCAGAGAGCTCGTTATTTGAAAGATTCAAAGAGTTCAAACCAACAATAGATCCCAAAGAGTCTGGAATTGCTCCGTCCAGACAGTTTCTCGCAAGATTTATAACGATTAAAGATTTGCAGGAGTCGATTTCGCCTGGAATGTTTCCCGCCAGCGTATTTTCTTGCAAATATAATCCAGTGAACTAACTCAAGCTTCCGATTTCCTTCAGTATTTGACCTGTAAAATTATTGTTGTCTGCATTAATTCTAACCAAGAGCAGCACTAAGCCGATCTCTGGCACCAACCTGCCAGAGAATTGGTTGTTTTGAATGAACAAGAATGATAGATACTTTGCATTTCCGATATCGGCACTCATTTCTCCACATAAAATTATTAAAGCTCAGATCAATAATATTGACATTGGGCAGACCCCAGATTCCCCTGGGAACTGTACCGCTGAGTCCATTGTTATTGACTCTGAAGCGTATCAACCTTTGGCAAGCACCGTATGAGATAGGCAATTCTCCCGTGAAATAGTTTTCAAGAACAAGAAAATACTACAGGTTTGCCCCTTTGCAGACATCCTTGGGAATCGAGCCATTCAGCCGATTTTGCGAGGCGTCTAGCATGTTGAATTTGGACAGGCTACCAAGCTTCTGCGGTAATTGGCCTGTAATATTGTTCTCATATATCGACAAGCCTTCTAGAAGTGGCAATTCCCCAATGCTCTCGGGAATTTGTCCCGAAATATTATTGTTGTAGAGCTACAAGTATGACAAATTCTTCAAATTCCCGAGCTCTGATGGAATGCTGCCGGTAAGGCTGTTACGCGACACGTCCAAGTTCCGCAGTAACGAGAGATTGCCCAGTTCGTGAGGAATACTCCCGCTGAAATAGTTGTTGTAGGGCTCTAGTTGATAGAGCTTCTTCAGGTTGGAGATTTACTTGGGAATGGATCAATTCAAGCTGTTATTAGAGAGATCCAAGAGGCCCAGCTCTGTGAAATTAAAAATGAAAAGGGAGATTTCTCCTATCAAATTGCAAGTGCCCAAGTAGAAGGTGTTGAGTTTCTTCAAAATCATGAGTTCCTGGGGAATTGTGCCAGGAGCAAAGAGATTCTGTGCAAGGTGGAGGGAGGTGAGCTGTGGTAAATTCCCAGAGAAGGACGGACTTGCCCTGCAAAGCTGTTGGTCGAGAGGTCGAGTATCTTCAAAGACTTTAGTCCAGAGAGGTCTGGAAAAGTGCCAGACAGAGAATTTGTGTTGAGGTTGAGGGATTGGAAGTTGCTGCAATTCGCGAGGGGCAGTGGGAGAATCCCATACAAGTTTATTGAAACCCAAATGAAGCTTTTCCAAGCTCTGCAGATTGCATAGGCTGGAATAAAGAGGGTCGTTGAGAGATTTGTCTTCGAGTGCGATTTCAGTAACCATACCTGTAGAATTGTCGCAGGTGATTCCATCCCAATTGCAAGGCGCATTGACAGAGCTTATCATCAAGTTGTCCAATGCATTGTGGGGATCATTCTTAAAGCTTTCCTTCATTTGCAGGAGGATTTGAGCTTCTTGAGGAAGAGCGTGGCACCATGGATTAACAATAAATGATGTCAAGCTCCATGCACAAACCGGCCAGTTCAGCTTTGAAATCCAACCTGCGATGCTCTTAGTGTCCATTTTTTTTCTCTCAAGTCAATAAAAACAGTGCGTTAAGCTCTGACAAGTTTGTTAGCTACTGCTGAGAAGGTCAAGAAACTAACCAGCAGGCTCACATATTTTTGACAGAAGTCATAAAGGCGCCCGTAAATCGATTCAGCCGTCATTCAATTAAGGATCAAGAATCGGTTGAAAGGAAACCGTTGATCAGACGGTGTAAAATTATTGAATCCTCTAACATTTCATGGGACGTTGCAAACTGTACACTTGGCATTTAGTAAAGTTGTTTTTCAATAAGACGCTTTACGGTGTAAATATATTTACTATTTTTAAATTAGTCTAAATATATATACTAATATATACTTTCTCTTAGTCTATTCCATTTTCAGATAAAAGATAAATAATATATTTGTGGATATATTCCATTTCAAATAAATGATTATTGTAATTTTCAAAATATATGAGAAAGTTGTTATAATATCAATAAAATATTAAGATAATAAACCATTTTGATTTTTTCATCAGATAACAAAGAGTTTTAACTCTATATATATATATATATATATATATTTTAATGTAAGTTTAATGTAAGAGTTTTGACCAAAATATTTCATAGAAAGTTATAAATTATAATGTTCAAGATATAGTTCCACATGCTTATGCCACAATTGCTCACTCTAGTCATATTAGACTATTCAATTGAAGTATACCCCATTTCTATGTACAACACCTATTATGTTTGGATGTAATTTTTAATCCACTTACACCATTATATATATATATATATATATATATATATATATATATATATATATATATTAGATTTTATTTAGTATAGTTGTGTTTTGTTAAATTATTTCTTTGTATTTTTTGAAGATAGATATTAATGAATTAAATTCCTTATGTGTAGATAGTGGATGACTATGGAGCTACCAAGTTTTTTAATGGGAGAGTTGTAGCCAAAGGAGAGTGTTGACACCTAATCCTATGGATGGGTGTGCATATGTATTTTTGTATATTATTTATTATTAGGAAATAAGGAAGGCCAAGAGTCATTGGGAGATGAATCCCAATAGCCTCACCTCCCATCTATATAAGCATGTACATTCTTCAGCCCGTCTACATTCCTAGATTTTGAGTTACCTCTGAGTTTGACATGGTATCGAGCCGGCCCCACGGTGGCATTTCGCACGGCATGGTGTAACCCCCTATCCTTTCTTTCAGTCATATACTAATAGTTTTACCAGCTGCTCTTAATTGCTAGGCTTGTTATTACGCATTTTTTTCCCAAATTTCCCTATATAGTACGACACTTTTACATTTGCAGCTCCAGCTCCTGCAGCTCCTGAAGACTGCAGGCTCTGTCAATCTGCAAATTGCAGGCTCTGCCATTCTGCAATTCCAGCAGTCCTGCAACTCTGTCTTCTGCAGATTCAAGTTCAAATTTTTTGTAACGCCCTTTTGGGCCTCCTCCTCTCCATTCAACATCACTTCCCACACTCCATTCCCTCAACTCTGCGCCCTCTCCCAACGCCTTACCTTCCCTCAGCGCTCTCCCTACACTTCCCTCACGCATACACCATCGGCGCCTCACGGTTCGTCACGGCTCGGCCCTCCTTACGATTTTGTCCCAACCATATATGACGGTTTGTAATACATAGCATACGGACTGTCATATGTTATATCAATACCGCTCCTCCCTCATTCATATCAGTTACGCTCATATATCAATACCGCTCTCGACACCTGGTTTGACAGCGCCTGCATACTCCATATTCAATACGCATCCATTTATCAGGTACGCATATAATACCGCCTCTCAGCCCCACCCACCTTACGCGCACTTCAATCCCGCCCTCCGTGGCCTTCGTCCCTACGGGTGTTAGCACGGTCGGGAATATTGCGGCGCGCCCACACTACTCATATGCATACATACGTATGCATCACATATTAAGTAGCCTTCCCACACTATTCGCCACACGCTGTACGCATCACATATATAATACCTTGTATATATATGACGCTCCTCGAATGTAATATACGCTGCCTATCCACTCCCTTGTCATACCACGCCCCTTCATATAACTCACGCATTTGTAATACCATTCTCCACAGCCTTGTCATTCTGTCTATTTGGTCATGTAATATGTAATACGCGTTGTGTTTTATATTGTTTATCACACCATTTTTTATATACGACCTCCACATATATACCGCCTTTGTTAATGCGCTGTCCATATATTCAGTTTGCCATTACAATACGCCCCATTACAATGCGTTGTCCGACTCATTACAATACAACGCTGGTTTATTACGCTGGTTTGTTGATACCGCTCGGTCAACCTTCATATACCGCTCGGTCAACCTTTATATATATACCACGCCCCTTCATATATATATACCACGCTGTCATATAATATACCGCTCCCATTACACGCATACGCTCCCCACAATTTTACCCCGCCCCACCATATCCTAGCCCCTCATTCATTTAACTATACGCCCTATTATTCAATACCTTTTCCCATTCATTTTTTTACCATTGTTTACAGCCCCATTCACATTCATAATTCCATTACCCTCCCTTACATTCCTGCTCCGACCTCCCTACCATTTCATAATTTTTTTCCCAAAAAAAAAAAAAAAAAAAAAAAAAAAAACATTTTTTTGGTGCAGAATTCAGTTTTTTAGCAAAGAGCTTGTGTTTTTAGAATCAGCATTTTTTAGCAAAGTATTTCTGTCCTTTTAAAATTCAGCATATTTGCAGCAAAGAGTTTTTTCAATACATTTTCCAGCAAATATTTTTTTGTTTTCTCTCCTTCAAGAGAAATTTTCCAGCAGAGTTTTTTTCTCTCCTCCTTCAAAAGAAGATGACAGTCCCTTCATCTTCTAAAGAGGCTGCCTACTGGGCACAGAGAGAAAAGACAACAGATTGAAGGAAGAAGAAAGCGAAGGCAGAAGAAGAAACTTCGAGAAAAAGGGGGCATACAATCTAAACTCGGCAGCAAACAAATCAAGACGGAGGTAAAGCATTGACAAAGACAAAGGTAAACCGGCTGAATCGAGCTCATTGTTCTAGCACATTGTATGATAGATGGCGAAAACCTATTTGATGTTTCATTTACTTCATGGAAATGGAGTTGGTTGCTAGATTAGGGAACAACATGTCACAGCGTTGAAAAGATTTTTGAAGAATTCTTTGACAAAGTTGATGGAGCGGTGGCCCCATGAGATAAATCCAAACTCAAGCCATCGGGGCTTGGCACAGTGAGGCTTAAACTGCCTGGTCTTCCTGATCATATCCTACATGAGGTTCTATACGTCCCGGAGTTGAAGAGAAACTTGCTGTCCCTGGTTGAAATCCGGCAGCAAGGACACTCAGTTCACTTGTTTGATGGCAAGGCAGAGGTCAGAAAAGCATCAGATCACTCACTTGTCATGGAGGAAATAGAAGAAGGGAGACTCTTGAAGCTGAAAGGTTCATCTGCTCATGCTCAAAACTTTGCATTCAGTTCACATCATGATGAAGGTACATTTCCATCAAGTCTTTTATGGCATGCTAGATTTTGACACTTAAATTATGACAGCCTTCGTTTGTTGAAGAAAAATGGTGTTGATGGACTGCCTACAATTCCTAGAAAACCTAAGGAATGTGATGCTTGTATTCTAGGAAAGCATAGCAAACAGTCATTTCATGATTCACACTCAAGAGCACATAGGAAACTTGAACTTGTTCATTCAGATTTATGTGGCCCTATGCCTATTTCTTCTGCAAATGGAAACAAATACATGATGACATTTATTGATGACTACACCAGAATGTGTTGGATTTAATTACTGAAGAATAAGTCTGATGCTTTTCAAACTTTCAAGAATTTTCATGCATGGATTGAAAATGATGCACAAACACATATTGGCTCTCTACGTACTAATAATGGAAAAGAATACACCTCAAACGAATTTGAAAATTATCTTCGTCAACATGGAATCAAACATCAAACAACTGTGCCATATAATCCACAACAGAACGGTGTGGCTGAAAGAATGAACAGAACCATTTTAAATATGGTCCGCTCCATGTTATTTTTCAAGAATGTAAAATTGATGTTTTGGGCTGATGCAGTTCTATGTGCTGTTTACATAAAGAATAGGTGTCCTTCAAGTTCAATTAGAAACAAAACTCCTTTTGAAATGTGGCATGGCCACATTCCTTCGGTAAAGCATTTCGGGGTCTTTGGGTCCACCTGTTATGCCTTGATACCCAAGGGTCAAAGGAACAAACTTGGTGCTAGAAGCAGAAAATGTATCTTCTTGGGGTACTCCAATACCTCCAAAGGATATAGTCTCTATGATGAAGCAAATAAGAAGTTTGTGATAGCAAGAGATGTCATATTTATTGAATCTTCCAAGAGTGACAAGGTTGTTGAGCGGCAACTTGATCGCCTGGATAGATTCACACATGCAAAGTCCTTCCAAGAATTTGATAATGTGATTCCACATCTTGAAGGGGGGATTTCGATATTGAATCAAACTATGGAATCATGTCCTGAAGCACTCTCTCCCCCACATGAAGAAACAACCACGGATGAGACATTGGATGATGTGATTGACAGAATTGGGAGATTGAATCTTGAATCAATCCCAACTCGGTCAAATGACCAGCCTGGGCCATCTCAAAAAGGTCCTCCCAAATGGCTGACAAAGACACTGGAGAATGTTCATCTGATGAGGTTGGAAAAAACAGGAGCAAGAAGTTCCACTCAACAAATCGAAGGTGATGTAGATAATTCTGATTCTCCTGTTGATATGGATATTGCTTATAACTGTGAATTGAGTTTGTCTACAGATCATGAACCAACTTCCTTCAAAGAAGCCGCTTCTCATGATGAATGGAAAGAAGTGATGCAGAAGGAGTATGATGCCTTGATAAAGAATGGCACTTGGAAGCTGGTTGATCCACCTTTGGGAACGAAACCAATTGGCTATAAGTGGGTCTACAAGAACAAGTAAAAAGCAGACGACTCACTTGGCAAGCACAAGGCCAGGCTTGTGGCAAAAGGTTTTGCACAAAAAGGAGTCGATTATGAAGAAACTTTTGCTCCCACAGCAAAATGGACCACCATCCAGACTCTCTTTGCCTTAGCAGCTCAGAATGGATGGAAAGTCCATCAGATGGATGTAAAAATAGCCTTCTTGAATGGAGATATAAAGGAGAAAGTTTATATGTCCCAGCCAGAAGGATTTGTGATAAAGGGTCAAGAACACAAAGTTTGCAAACTTGTGAAATCCTTGTATGGCCTCAAGCAAGCACCACGAGCCTGGTATGAGAAATTGACCGAGCATCTTCTGAAACTTGATTTCAAACACTTTGATCTTAATGATGCAACTTTGTTTGTTAAGAAAGTTGGAAAAACAGTTGTATATCTTGTGGTATATGTAGATGATCTTTTGATAACAGGAAACAATGAGAGCTATATTGCATCCATGAAGAAAGAGTTGAAAAAAGGTTTTGAAATGACTGATTTGGGTCATGTTCATTACTATTTGGGTATTGAAGTAATTCAACATCCTAAATTCATATTTCTTTCTCAAAAGAAGTACATTGGAGATCTCTTGAACAAATTTGGCATGGATGATTGTAAGCCCTTAAGCACTCCAATGGAACAAAACTTGAAGCTCACATCTATTGAAGGAAAGGAATTTGAGGATGCAACTAAGTATAGACAGCTTGTAGGAAGTCTTATCTATCTGACCACCACCAGACCTGACATCTCATTTGCTGTTGGAATCCTCTCAAGGTTCATGCGAAAACCTTGTGAAGGACATTGGTCTGCTGCAAAAAGAGTACTAAGGTACTTGAAGGGGACTCAAGACTTTGGACTCAAATATACACAGGTAGGCGACTTCAACTTGATCGGATACTCTGATTCAAACTTTGATGGCGACAAAGAAACAGGGGTGTCTACTACAGGTTACACCATGAGTCTTGGATCAGGAGCTGTCTCATGGAGATCACACAAACGATTGGTTACAATGATTCCTGGCCAGGCGAATGGCAGCGTATTTGAAGCAACAAAGAAATTGTGGCCAGCTCAGGAAAATCTGGAGAAGATTTGCGAGGATGAAACAAATGTATTCCACTCCACTCATGATCGACAACACTTCTACAATAAAGTTGGCCAAGAACCCAAAGTTCCATGATCGAACAAAGCACATCGATACAAAGTACCATCTCATTCGACATCATGTTCGAGGCCAAAACCATCCATCTACATCATTGTTCCACAAATGAGCAAACTGCGACATCTTCACAAGCACTTGGAAGAGAAAAGTTTGAAAAGGATTCCGGATCGATGCTTGGACTCACCAACATCCCTTCGGATTAAAGGGAAGAATGTGACACCTAATCCTATGGATGGGTGTGCATATGTATTTTTGTATATTATTTATTATTAGGAAATAAGGAAGGCCAAGAGTCATTGGGAGATGAATCCCAATAGCCTCACCTCCCATCTATATAAGCATGTATATTCTTCAGCTAATACACATTCTAGTTTTGAGGAGTTACCTCCTGGTTTGACAGATAGGAGAAGCATTTTAACTGTAAGTTTCATTTTTAATTTATTTATTTCTATTAATCATTGTCATCAACATTTTAAAAGGAAATTTACCTAAGTTTTGTGTTCCTGAAGTTTGGAATGAAATCTCAATAACAAGAATTTATAAAAAAAAAATATCTCCACACACACATTTAGCAAAAATAAATATAGAATGTCATGCTAAGAGCAATTTTACTTATTTAAAAATAATTTATTGTCATTTTCAAAATCTAGACAACTTTAATTACATTTAACTAAAATTTTAAAATATCAATTTAATAGATGTATTTAAATTTGTCTGTCTATATATTATATAAAATTAGTATATATATATATATATATATATATACAATATCAATAAAATTACAAAATAATAAAAAATTTAACACAATTTTGATTTTTTCATAAAATAACAAAAAGTTCTAATAAAGAGTTTTGATTTTTTATAAAATATAAATTTGATTTTTCCATAATTTATGATAAAGAGTTTTGTTTTTTTTAATTGATTATGCTTCCAAAGTCCTTCATGAAAAGTTATAAATTCCAATGCTCATGATATGCTTCAGCATGCTTATGCCACACCTACTAACTCTAGTCATATTAGACTATTCAATTGAAGTATATTCCATTTCTATGTATTAGTAATATTTGCATGCACATATTTGATTTTAAATGTGTAATTTTTAATCCACTTGACATCTTATTTCATTGTTTATATTTTTTTGATTAATTTAGATTTTATTTAGCATAGTTGTGATTTTTTAAATTATTTTTATCTTTTTTCAAAGATTTAGTGATTGATTTTACTATGAGATAATGAAAAAAAAAAAACATTAACATTTTACTTTAAATTTTATTTTCAATTTATTTACTTTTATTAACTATCTTTATAATAGCTGTCTGATTCAATAGAGCCATGCCCCTTAAAAATACATATTTCTCAGGCTATAAAATAATTAATGCGGTTAGAAAATATATACACACAATTAACCATGAACATATACTATCCAATAACATTAATTATTCTACAGCCTCTGAAATAATGGTCGCCATGCCCGTTCGGGATATAAAAGGTGGTCAAGGCCACGCGAAAAGAAAGTTCTAGACATCCTAAATAGTTTCCTCCGGTGGATCTGTGGAACGAGTGAATCTGAGTAGTCATAAGTATCCCTCGAAGGTGGAAAAAGAACGAAGTGGAAAAGGGTATATTAGTAAGGTCCTTAAATAGCTGTGGTAAGGCTTTTCATGGTCCAAGAAAATAGCAATCTAAGTAATGCATGCGGAGTGCTTCCCTTTCTTTACCGAACTTGGGAGGACCCTTCTATAACTTACGTAACGTGCAAACATTTCAAAGCAAGTTTACGTAGGCTCTGCTTTCCTTAGAGTTTAGAATGGAATTTCAATGACAAAAAAAAATTATTAAAATATAATAATAGTAATTGCACAACACAAATATATATGATGGTTAAAAAATGTAATTTTATTTATTTATTATTAGATGAGACTTTTGTGACTTATAAGTAGATAAATGTATTTTTGGATACGTTTTGAACCAACTAATGTGGTTTATTCTCACAACAAGGTGAAAAAATCCACTGATCTTATCGAATAAATAGTATGGATTCATCATCCTGGTATTAGCCACAGAAAACCAGTGATTTAAAAACTAACCATTAATGAATTAGTTAATTAGTTATTAGGGAGTAATACTATATATATATATATATAGATAGAGAGAGAGAGAGAGAGAGTATGGATTCACACATAAAACCAGTTGTTTAAAAACTAACCGTTAATGAATTAGTTATATATATATACTCCCTAATAACTAATTAACTAATTCATTAACAGAAGCCCCAAGGGTTAGCTCAAGCGGTAGTGAGCCAATACGTGGTCCTCTCCGTTGAGGGAGGTCACGGGTTCGATTCTTGAGTCCTTTGGGGTTAGGCGCCGAAAGTCCGCCGAATGATTTGCCGCGCGTACCATCCAGAAATTTTGGGGAAATACGCCCGGATTTCCCGTGAGCTTTCCCCTCGTGAAAAAAACTAATTCATTAACGGTAAAAATATTGATTAATAAATTTTAAATTGATAAATACATATATTATAATAGAATTTGTTATGCTAGAAATTTAATTTAATTTAATTAATATATAGGTGATTAAATTAAATAAAAATATAAAGGATAATATAAAAATAATATCACGGGGAATATAAATAAAGACTAGAAAAAAGGAAATAACCAAGACCACGAATAAAAAGGAAAAATGTAAGGGAAATAAAACCCTAAAAAATATATCAAACATATACTGAAGGAAAAAGAAAACCTAACGTAAGGGGGGAAATCACCTAGAGAGAGCTGGAGTCGAGCTCTTACTCAACTTCCAACCATCATCCCTATTGAGATTCTTAGCATGACGCTCAAACTCAATGGCTTCCCTAAGCTTCCTATGATGGAAGTGGTCGACCTTAGCAAGGACTTTGGAGTCTTCAATGCACACATGGTGACACGATTTTTCCGCATGTTCCGCAAGAGCCGATGTGCAAGATCGATTGTGCCTGATGTCAGTAGCATGCTCCTGGATTCTCTGTCTAATGGATTTTCATGTTTCACCAATGCAGGGTGTGCCACATTAACGACTAGTTTTTTGTGGCTAATACCAGACAATGATGCATTCACCCTATTTATTCGATAAGATCAGTTAGTTTTTTACATTGTCCTGAAGATGAACCACATTAGTTGGTTCGTAAAGTCGATCAAATCCTAATGATGTGATTAATCCGAAAAGACATTTATCTTATTTATTGTTATTTTCAAAACCTATATATCATTTATTACATTTAATTAAATTTTTAAAATATAAAATAATAGATGTATTTAAAATTTGCTCATATATATATATATATATATATATATAATAGATATATAAACTCTCTTTTTTATTAGTCTTTTCCATTTTCAAATAAAAGATAAATAATATATTTTTAAGTATATAATATATAATTTATTGTTGTAACTTTCAAAAAGTAAGGTGCCATACAATATCAATAAAATTTTAGATAATAAAGAATTTGATCCACAATTTTGATTTTTTATAACAAAGAATTTTAATAATAATAAAAAATTATTTTTTTATAAAATATAAGTTTGAATTTTCCATGATTTTTATTTTATTTTTCTTTTTTCTTTTTCAAAAAAGACAAAATCAACAACTTTCTATTAAATAAAAAGTTTTGATTTTTTATAATTGATTATCCCTCCAAAATTCTTCATAGAAAGTTATAAATTTCAATGCTCATCATATAGTTCAATATGCTTATATCACACTTCGCTAACTCTAGTCATATTAGACTATTCAATTGAAGTATACTCCATGTCGATATATTAGTCTAGTCAAGTAAAACACTCTCGTCAATATTTTCATGCACATGTTTGATGTTAAATGTGTAATTATTAATCTACTTAACACCTTCCTTCAATATTTATATTTTTTTAAAGCTGGTTTGGATTTTATTTAGCAAAGTCATGTTTTGTTAAATTATTTTCATGTTTTTTTCAAAGATTCATTATTGGAATTAGAATATATATTAATCAATTAAATTCCATGTGTGTAGGAAGTGGATGGCTATGGAGCTACCAAGTTTTTCAATAAAAGAGTTGTAGCAAGAGGAGAGGAAGAACATTTCAATTGTAAGTTTTATTTTCAATTTATTTATTTCTATTAATTATATTTATAACAACCATCATGTTTATAGTCAAGCCCCGATAGGTAAATAAAGGCAACCATGGGAAAAGTACGCTATAGTTGAGTTCGAAATTTATCGCAACACGAGAAAGGGATGTCTTCTTTAATGAATGTAGCGATGAGTTTCCAACTTCTCATTGAAGTTTGGATTGCAATTTTTGGCTTTAAATTTTTTAATATGGGTAAATTTTTTTGAGCATATGAACATTTTGATATTGTATTGGTGGTCGGAAACGATGGTGTTTTTCATCAAAGACTAGATGATGATATTGGCTACTTTTAGAATTTTGTGAATGCAACATTGGAATTTGGAAGCTTTCTTTGAAGCCTTACCATTGAGTTCTTTCTTGATTGAAATCATGGAGCTTTTGCGATTGGAATCTTTCAAACTAAGGTTTTGAAGTTGCAAACAAGAAAGTGAAATATTACTTGTTCAAATTTTGTCATAGAATGCTTATGTCATAATTCTAAAAAAGAAAGCATATTTTTTTGCATAGAATTATGGATGAAGCATCTGATGGTTTGTACCAGAGATTTATTTGTTAAAATTTTTAGAAATTGAGTGTATCTAGGTAAATACCTAAACACGAATGCCCTCAATGTAGTATTTGGAGTCGCAGGAATGTTCTCAATATGGTATAAAGCTACATTTGGAGAAGCGTTCAATGAACATAAATTTCTTGATTAAAATTATGAAAAGAAAAATTGTGCTTCACAAAGACACAATGCTCTGAGAATTTATTTTGATGACAATGAGGGTTGGTTGGTCAGAATGCTTTAAAGTGTTACTTGTCATAGTCCTGTCTTTGAAGCATTTTAGCTTTTGAAAATGAAAGATTTTTTATTCAAATCTTCTTCTGGAGTAGCTTTATTTCTCAATATTTGTGGTATTTTGCTAGTTCTAAGTGTTCCTTCCAAATTTCCAAAGAAAAGTATTCTTGCCAAATTTCTTCAGTGAAGAAATTACTTTGACTAGTCCTTTGGCATCGTATTTGAAAGTTGTTCGCGGTGTTGGGAGGTCAGGTAATGAAGTTACGTGGTATGAGGTCACCCAAAACAAATTCCTTAAAAAGGAAAGGATCTTTGGTTTTGAATTTTTCTTTTACTAAAGTACCCTTTGTTTTAGGATTTTGGACCTTCAGAATGCAATTTTGCTAATGTAAAATCATTGTGAAAACCTTTCCATTATATGCAAACAGTGAAAGGAAATAATATTCTTTTTTAATCTATTCAACTGGGGGCGTATTTTGTATCTTCACTAGTGAAGACATGCTTCAATCCCTCAAACTTTGGTTTGTTCACATTTCTTCCTAGTAAATTTACAATTATCCTTTTTAGCAATGGATTATCCTTTACATATGTATTAGAAATTGGAATGCCATCAAGTAGATGTTAGGTAACAAAGGGAGGATTTAAAATGGGGGAACAAAAGGGTGTGATAATTAGATGAAAACTAAATCATACATTAAATTTAAAATTATCTAAACATCAAAATTTAGATAAAATAAAGGGATGAAAGAGTAGTGATCAAGCAAGTAGAAAGATTGAACAATCTTTCCTAATTTACAATTTCATATGAATAATAACAAAAGTGTTTTCTATACTTTGTAATTATCATTAAAAATAATTGCAATGTGAGAGAAAGGAGAATTTTTATTTATTTTAACCTAAACAAGTAGTAATTGGGTTAAAATAAAGTTGTGCTTGCATCATACATCAAGTTAATACAATTCAAACATAAGGGGTGTTGTTATGACATCCCTCACCGAGATTGAATGTTTAATGATAAGGGGACCCTTATTGCAAAGCAAATATTATGAGGACCGCATGGACTGTCAAAGCCCCCTGTTTCATCTATCGGAACCTTGAAAAGGCTAAAAATCCACCTTTTGGCTTTGAAAACGCTCATTTTAACATATCGGGCGTCTAAGCGCCTTTCAGCTTAAGCCCTTGGCCCTCATTTCTCATATAACCCCGTTTTATGACCGACGGCTAAAAATCCTTAAGCCCTCTTTGGCCATCGGACTTCGCTGATTCCTCAATCCATTCATTTTCTCTTTTGATTCACCGCCGAGGTCCATCTATGCCGAAGAGATCCTGACCGTCGATCTCCGCAGATCCGATGGCCATCACGCATCACCCACCCGTCGCACATCGCACTTCGCTTCATCCAAAGTTCTAGTCCATGAGCTCTTTTTCTACCGATGTGCGAAACTATGATGCGATCTGAACCATTGATCTCCTTCCGCAAATCCAACGGTCATCACTCCATCGTGCGGCCCCCATCCATCGCACTTCACACATCGCCGTTTCCATCTGCCTTTTATATTTCTCCGCCAATGTGCGATACCATTGATCTCCTTCCGTAGATCCAACGGTCATCTCTCCTTCGCACATTGCGCATCACTCTTCCCCGTTTCCACTCTATTTTTCACCGCTGATGTTCATTCCCCACCAATGTATTTTGGACCGTTGATCTAGCTCCCCCAAATCCAACGGTTGACGTTGTATCATTGTTTCAATGTCCTCCGCCTTGTCCATTCATTTATGTGAAGATGCGATATGATCTGGACTGTCGATCCTCCTGATCGGGAAGTCATCGCCTCATTGCCACATCACGGTTTATCCCTCCCCGTGCACCATTCACGCCCTAGTGTGATTCTGCGATGCATTCTGGATCGTTGATCATCCTGATCCAATGGCCTGCGCACCTTTGTCTTTTCACCCTGCTCATCTCTTCTCTGATGTTATATCCACCCATGATATCATTGATCCAATGACCATCACCAATCTTTCACTCTACCCGAGGGCACTATCAGCGCATGAGTTAACACTTTGAGTGCCTTCGCAGTTGACCTGTTTGACTTCGGAAGATCTCAGATCAATGACTAAGATTTACTGCGGAGGCACAGGCAAAGAATTTGTTCCGTATCCCCAAGCGCCCCCACATTTTTTCTCCACCATTGATATCCATCATGATCCAACAATCACCATTTCATTGCCCGATTGCTACCTTCCCTATCACTCACCCAATATTACACTCCCCCACTCCGATCTGGACCGTTGATCTCTCTCATCCAACGGCTCACATCACTCTCGCTTGTATAACCCTGCCATTGATCATCCCGCTACACGACAGGATTGTTGACGTCATCCGGCCAGTCCCACTTGATCGCGCATAGGCTTTTATCGTATTTCCGTTCAATCTCCACCGTTGTTTGACCCAAATCGGATGGCTCTTATTCATCTTCGTGCTCAAATCACCATTTCTCCCTGGAGCGCATTTCTAACATGAAATGGGTGGTTTTAGAGGAACAGGTGTCAACACCTAAGCCCTATCATGTTCACCTAGGGTAAAACCACTTACTACCCAAATTCTACGTGAATACCACCTCTGGTATTCCCGAAAACTACCATTGCACCTTTTTACGCCAATTTTAGTTTGAAGCCTGGTTTTTTTCCATGAGGCCCTTTTCCGCTGCATCCAATGCCTCCGCACTGCTCTTTCGCCTTCACCTGAGCCTTCTAAAGTAGTCTGCCACTCATCGCAGGATTTACTTAACTAGTTCACTGTCTGTGCAGGTTTTTTATGGCATTATAAGTGCACAGGTCATCTCATAGCCAATCATATCGGCTTAAGGCCGAGGATGACGATCCTCCACGCCCAGGAAGTAGAGAAAAAAGATGCAAAGGGTTAATTTCACGTCATAGTCAATGGATCATGACCATTGGCTATTCTATAAGACCCTCCAGCGCAGAAGACCAGCTCAGCCACTACCAGCAATGTCGTACCCTCCAACACAGAAGGCCAGTACTTCCCATGACTAATGGTATCGGCTTCGCCAACAGCAGCAGCGGCTCCGTCTCATCAAATAGCAATGATCATTCATGACAGGGCCTATTTGGCCTTTTTATTTTATGCTCTTTTCACTTTGTCATCACGGGTGAAATCCTTATTTCACTCCTGCAGTTTTCACTTTCAGTTTAAGTAAGTTGTTTACATTTCAGTTAGAAATGGCTTTAGGCCTGCGTTGTAAGATGATGAAAGGCAGTTTACCCCATCATCATTTCAGTTTTTTATTTAGACCTAAAACAACATGCAAGCATGCGTGGAAGATATTTTCCCAAAATATCTTCTCTCGCATAGGAATCAGAGGTTATAAAAACAGAAAAACAACACTAACAAAAGGTTCCAGATTTTCTAAAGGACTCACTAGCTTGAGTATTTTGTATGTGTTTTGTATGAATCTTGATAGTAGATGTTTGAAGATCCTGTAGGGACTTAGTAATAAGAAGTTTTGCTGGAATTAGGGATTCCGCTCGGAATGATTCATAGTTTGTAACTCTCTCTCTGTGTCTTTTAATATAAGTGTTCATTTTGTATTTCTCCATATTTCTCGTATCTACATGATCTGGAATGCAAGTGCTCCCATGTTTAAATGTGAATTTATCATTGCAGATACACATATTTACTCATCTATAGCACTTTAAATATGGCTCAAGCAAGATACTTTGTTTCATTTTCTCCCTCTTTCGCCTTTCTTCCGATATTAACCAAACCGGATTCTTATCTTGGAACAAGCCCAGATATATGGATTCTTATCTTTGCATAGGCCCAGTATATATGGAATTTTATCCTTGAATAAACCCGATTATAGTTGATATATCACTTCATCTTCTGCCATATTCATCGCTCATATATAAACTTGATATCTGTGTGTTCATTTTAGAACTCGACCCCCTTCTACAACATACTGTTTTAAAGTTGTCTGATGCATTTGCTTATTGTAGTTTGTACTTGGTTTCTACAGTTTTCCTAGTTGTTGTGTTTAACTTTGGGGTCTTGGTTCCACCCTTATTCAAACCATTCCATCTGAGTGATATTAGAATGAGAGCCTAACATTGTCAACTGCAATCAGTTTAGTCATATGCTCCTTGCATTTAAGATGTCCTAGGCACTGGTATTTTTACAACTCAAGGCTGTCTCTAGGAGCTACAACATCTTTCTCATGTCGTTGCCGGGGAAAGAATTGAAAGAACTAAATCCTTGGGCCTCGACAAATATTCATCCACCCTTCAGAATAGGTGAGCAGGAAGGGTGGGAGTTGTAGATCCCTCACCTTGGTGACTCCATTATCATTCAAAGGATAAAATATATTTGCAGTATTGGCTTCCCGAAAGCCATACCTGAGGTCAGATACATCTCAGCTGAGAACACCTTCAGTGTCTCATCCAGAGAATATTTTGCACAAGAGAAGTTGGAGAGAAAGGAAATCAGCTTACACATATATCCCCAGATTCTCCCTAGAAGACTCTCCATCCTCCTCTCAATTAGCTCAAGATCAAGGTCCTGAGTCTGCTGTAAGAACCCTTGACTATACTTCAGATAGCCCCTCCCTGGAAAATATTGAAGTAAAGTATGAAGCTGAATCTATAGATACCACGAGCTTCTTTCTGTATCCCACTCCCGAAGCTGAAGAAGTTAAAGAAGTTACAGAGGTCTCCACTTCTCATATTCCAACAATTCAATCAATCCCTCAAGTCGTTGTTCAATATATCCCCATTGTCATACATACTTATCTTCCACCACCTCCACAACCTCCGATGGTTGTTCCTAGCTTCCTATTGAACAAATATGCCCCCCTAGCATTGCCTCAGATCCTGAACAACATGCCTCAGGATTACTTAAAGATCCTACCTCGGTTCAATGGAGAAAATGATACTGAAGCTCAGAAACACCTGGAAGTTTTCTGCGCCTTCACAGAAAATTTCAATGTTGAACATCTGGATGTGGTGTTGAGATTGTTTGTCCAGTTTCTACATGGAGAGGCCAGAAAATGGTTCAATACCTTGGGAGATCGCTCCATTACTAACTGGGAGGAAATGGAAAATGCCTTTACTAGAAAATGGGGAGAGAAGAAGGACCATGGCTACTGTCTCACAGAATTCAACGCACTTAGAAAGAGACATAATGAGGATGTGTCCAAATTCATTAAGAGGTTTAATATATTATATACAAGTCTCTGAGCCGAAATGAAGCCTCATCAGATCGCTGCTAAGGTGGTTTTTGTAGCAGCATTTGAGTCAGAATTCAGATTCTCTTTAAGAGAAAGGAAGTCTGCTACTCTAGATGAAGCCCAGACTGATGCATTGGAAGTGGAAGCTAACTTTGCTTCCACAGGGAAATCAAAAGGGAAGTCAGACCATGATGCTAGACGTGGAGGGAAAGAAGAAGCATCTACCTCAAGTCAAGATAGAGAGGTAGAAGATTACAAAATAGAGGAGATGAATAAAATTATCAAGAACCTTTCGAAGAAGCTGGTGAAGCTTGAGCTCGAAGCAAATAATTCCTCCTCCAGGCCACCTCAAGCTGCTCCAAACAGAGGTTATAATCCCTAATACAGGAAGCCTGCATTGCAAATATTACAAAGAGATCGGAAGGAGCAGCAAGACCACATACAACCCCCGCTGTATCGGGAAGGGAAAATGGATGGCCCTACCGAAGACATCCCCGATGGGCAAGATGATCAATATCTTGCATACTCAAATAGCGATAAATTTTAGTCTTCTTTGCAAGAAAGTAAAGGAGTGGGGCTTTCCTTGCAAGAAGAAGAAAAAAAAAATATGTGCTGCTGAAGATCCAGAGATTGATGACTACTGTAAACAATTTTTATACTTCATGCAAGCACATTTTCATAGAAAATATGATCTCAGGTCCTCTAGAAAGAGGACGCGCACACAAGAACAAGAAGAAGAGATGCCTCAGAAGGAGACAGTTGTTCAAAAAGTCAGGGATAAAGGTAAGAGACCTATAACTGAACCTTTACATTCTAAGGCCTCCATTCCTTCCTCTTCTAAGTTGGCCCCTAATCCAAATGTAAATGTTAAGCCTATCCCAAAGGAAGAAAAACCGCCAACCGACAGTAAAGAGCCAAAGTAAAGTCTTGTAGAGAAGCCTCCTCCAATGTTTAGCCTTTAGAAAGAGCTGGAAAAAGTTAAAATCCTAGTCCCTTTCACTGAACTCCTGAAGCAACCATTCTATTAGGCTCAAGTGTCATCATTCATGCTTCCTCAAGGAGCCACTCCAATCCCAAATAGTTTAAACCTCCAAGAAGAAAGACCAATGGTTGTGTTCAGTCCTCATGTTGAGGAGTTAGATGCTTCAACTTCTCCTTTCTATGTCTCCTTGGTAATTCATGACCTGTTATTGCATAACTGTATGCTAGATTTTGAAGCATCTCATAACCTCTTGCCCCTGTCAGTGATGGAACAATTGGGGCTGCAGATCACTCGCCCATATAAATATCTCTACTCTTTTGATTCTAAAAGAGTCAAATGTTTGGGGATGATCAAGGATTTGGTGGTAAATCTAGCCCAAATCCTAGATAAGAGCGTGGTAATGGACATAGTAGTGGCTGATATCCCAGCTTGGTTTGGGATGTTGTTATCTAGATCATGGAGTACAAAAATCGGAGGATCTATAAAGCTGGACCTAACCTATGCTACCATCCATGTGTTTGGAGGCCAGGAAAGAAGATTATACTGGGAAACAAGGTTTGTGAAGATGGTCACTAAAGCTAATAATTCAGTAAATTCACTAGTGTACAGCAAAGAGGGTGAGTTTTCTTGTCTAAAGCTGGAGGAAGATCAAGATTACTTGCAGGAGCCATATTTCTGTCAAGTAAAGACTGAGCAGTCTTCAAGTAATGAAGAAGGTGGGATTTGGACCTTGCACTTTGATGGAGCCAACTCAAAGGAAGGGAATGGAGCTGGGATTCTCCTTATATCCCCTACTGGACAACTGGTCCCATTATCTTTCAAATTGGAGTATGAAGCCACGAACAATGTGGCTGAATATGAAGCATTGCTCTTGGGTCTACAAACAACAAAGAATATGAATATTCAGAGCTTGAAGGTTTTGGGAGATTCAGAACTGGTGGTGAGACAAGTAAGAAGTCAATGTCAAGCTAAGAACCCACGACTGAGGGCTTACAAAAATGAGGTATGGGACTTGGTAGAGAATTTATTCTTAGCATTCAATATTCAATTCATGCCAAGAGATCAAAACAGAATGGTAGACTCTCTTGCGGTAGCTGCAAGCACTTTTCGACCACCTTAGAACCCCCTCCTGAGGTATGAAATAGAGGTTTGCTACCGTCCTTCCATCCCTGACAATGTCAAAGACTGGCAAGTGTTTGAAGACGAAGAGAAAGTGAAAAGATTCATGGAGACTGTTGGGGAATTCTCCAATATGGACATAGATGTTGGTGAGGAAGGGACTGAGGACCTTCCTCAAAATAAATGGCAGAGTACCATGGCTGGGCACAAGGTGCTACAACTCAAAGGGAATGTAATACCCAGAGGACTGGTCCCTCTGGAAAGACTATTTGATAAGAATGATGTCCCCATCAAGCCAAACAAGGTTGTTGAAGAAAACCAGGTAGATGACCTGAACCTCGGCACGGAGGCCGATCCCAAGCTGGTGAAATTATCTAATAAGGTACCTGAAGAATATAAAGAGCAATATCGGAAGCTATTTCAGACATATAAAGACGTCTTTGCCTGGTCCTATCAAGATTTGAAGACCTTTTATATTAGCATTATCCAGCACAATATTCCATTAAAAGGAGATGCTAAGCCACACAAATAGAAATTAAGGCAGATTAATCCTTTACTCCTTCCTTCCATAGAAAAGGAAATCAAGAAACTATTAAAGGCTAAGATTATTGTGCCATTGAGATAATCTGAATGGGTGGCCAACTTAGTCCCAGTCCGAGAGAAGAATGGGGAAATAAGGTTGTGTGTTGACTTTCGAAATTTGAACAGAGCATCTCTGAAAGACAATTATCCACTGCCCAAGATGGACCATATATTGCAGAAGGTGGTAGGATCTTCACGAATGTCTATGATGGATGGCTTTTCTGGGTATAATCAAGTAGCAGTACTTCCAGAGGACCAAAAGAAAACTGCATTCACTACTCCTTGGGGAACGTTTATGTATGCCCGAATGCCGCTTGGATTGATCAATGCGGGGGCTACATTTCAAAGGGCCATGGACATTGCTTTTGTGGGAGAACAAGACAAATTCATGGTGGTGTATCTAGACGACATCACAGTCTTCTCAAAGGACGATGCTAAACATATAGAGCATTTGCGCAGAACCTTTGACAAGTGTCGAAGGTATGGGTTGTCTTTAAACCCTCAAAAATCTATGTTTGCTTTAGAAGAGGGTAAACTGTTGGGGCATATTGTAACAAAGGCATGGATAAAAATTGACCTGAAAAGGGTAGAAGTCATTAATGGTATATCCTTTCCCAGAAACAAGAAAGAGGTCCAAGTTTTCCTTGGGCGCACCAACTTCTTGAGAAGATTCATACCGAACTATGTAGAGATAGTTCGGTACATAACTGAGATGCTGAAGAAGGATAATGAAGTAAAATGGACTGCTGGGTCGTGGGAAGCTTTTAAAAAAATTAAAAATGCCTTCGCAGAAGCCCCAGTATTGGCAGGACCGGATTATACAAAACCCTTTATGATCTTCTCGTTTGCATCCCCCCACATTGTCGGGTAAGGGCCTGTGAAAAATGCCAGAAGTTTGCTGAAAGGCAGAAGTTCGCACCTTTTCCTATGATCCCGGTGCACATAGAAGAACCTTTCCAACAGTGGTGAATCCAGTTCATCGGCGAAATTCATCCTGCCTCAAGTGGGAAACACAAGTGGATACTAACAGCCACCGATTCTTCACTAAATGGGTAGAGGCCGTGCCAGCAAGGAATGCTACAGACACAATGGTGATCAAGTTTCTGGAGGATAACATTATCTCAAGGTTTGGATGCCCTGCTAAGATTGTCACTAATAATGTTCAAGCGTTTAAGTCTGCCAAATTTATAAATTTTTGCCAACAATATAGTATAGTGTTAGGACACTCTACTGCTTACTACCCACAAGGAAATGGATTGGCAGAATCCTCAAACAAAACTCTGGTAAGGGCATTGAAAAAGGCCATAAATGAAAACCAGAAGAACTGGGATTCACAGCTCAAGTTCGCGCTATGGGCAAACCGAATCACCAGTAAGAGGTCAATAGGAAAATCCCCATATGAATTGGTTTATGGTAGAGCAGCAGTTTTCCCGATACAATTGGCCTTACCTGTGGCTAGGTTCATGCAGGATTGTCAAGAGGAACCAAACGATCTTACCAGAAGGATGAATCAGTTAGTAGAACTGGAGGAGACTCGAAGTTGAGTAAATAAGAGGTTAACTGAGTACCAAGAGAAAATGAAAGACCTGTTTGATTAGCATGCTAAGGATAAAGAAATGCAGGTCGGAGATTTGGTGCTAAGATGGGATATAAGAAGGGCTGAGAAAGGAAAGCATGGGAAATTCGACCCTATGTGGTTCGGACCTTTCAAAATCGCTGAAGAGGGAGGAAACAACACTTTCAGACTGGAAAATTTGCAGGGTGATCTGCTCGAAGCCCCTGTGAATGGGAAATTCTTAAAACCCTTTTTCCAGTATTGATTCAGGCCGAAAGGTCTGCTGTATGATATTGTACATTACTCAATTGATTTTATTATGAGGTTTGTTGTTTTGATGTGTCATGAAGAAAGAAGAGAAGGCATCTAGGAGACTGTATTCACAAGAAGAAGGATAGCAGATGGTCTGCGGAGTTCTCGATGCGTTCGAGGACAAACGGGTCATCCCTAAATGGAGCCAATGTTGTTATGACATCCCTCACCAAGCCTGAATGTCTAATGATAAGGGGCCCCTTATTGCAAATCAAATATTATGAGGACCACATGGACTGTCAAAGCTGCCTATTTCACCTATCGGAACCTTGAAAAGGCTAAAAACCCACCTTTTGGCTTTGAAAACACTCATTTTAACATATCGGGCCTCTAAGCGCCTTTAGGCTTAAGCCCTCGGCCCTCATTTCTCATATAACCCTGTTTTATGATCGATGGCTAAAAATCCTTAAGGCCTCTTCGGCCATCAAACTTCGCTGATTCCCAAATCCATTCATTTTCTCTTTTGATTCACCGCCGAGGTCCATCTATGCCGAAGAGATCCTAACCGTTGATCTCCACAGATCCGACGACCATCGCGCATCACCTACCTGTCACACATCACACTTCGCTTCATCCAAAGTTCTAGTCCATGAGCTATTTTTCCGCCGATGTGCGAAACTCTGACGCGATCTGAACCATTGATCTCCTTCCGCAGATCCAACGGTCATCACTCCATCGCACGACCCCCATCCATTGCACTTCGCACATCACCGTTTCCATCCACCTTTTATATTTCTCCGCTGATGTGAGATACTCCGATGCGATCCTGACCGTTGATCTCCTTCATGTATCCAACTGCGGTCAGCCCAAGCCCTTTGCACACCGCATCGCCCTTCCCATTCTCCACTCATTCACTGACTGAGCGGTTTTGGACCATTGATCCGTTCCCGCGTCCAACTGTCACAAACGTTAGACTACCGGCTGCTGTCCTCCGCCTTGTCCATTCATTTATGTGAAGATGCGATATGATATATGGACCATCGATCCTCCTGATCGAACGGTCATCGCCTCATCGCCACATCGCAGTTTATCCCTCCCCGTGCACCATTCATGCCCTGGTGCGATTTCGCGATGCATTATAAGACCGTTGATCATCCTGATCCAATGGCCAATGCACCTTTGTCTTTTCACCCCGCTCATCTCTTCTCCGACGTTATATCCACCCTTGATATCATTGATCCAACGACCATCGTTAATCTTCCGCTCTACCTGGGGGCACTATCAGTGCACGAATTAACACTTCGAGTGCCTCCGCAGTTGACCTGTTTGACTTCGGAAGATCTCAGATCAATGGTTGAGATTTACTACGGAGGCACAGGCCAAGAATTTGTTCCGTACCCCCAAGCAGCCTCGCAGTTTTTCTCCACCGTTGATGTCCATAACGATCCAACGGTCACCATTTCATCACCCGATAGCTACCTTCCTGATCACTCACCCAATATTACACTCCCCCGCCCCGATCTGAACTGTTGATCTCTCTCATCCAGTGCCTCACATCACTCTCGCTTGTATAACCCCGCCACTGATCATCCCGCTACACGACAGGATTGCTGACGTCATCCGACTGGTCCCACCCGACCGCGCATAGGCTTTTATTGTATTTTCGTTCAATCTCCACCATTGTTTGCCCCAAATCAGATGGCTTTTATTCATCTTCGCACTCAAATCACCATTTCTCCCCGGAGCGCATTTCTAACACGAAAAGGGTGGTTTTATAGGGAAAGGTGTCAACACCTAAGCCCTATCACGTTCGCTCAGGGTAAAACTGCTTACTACCCAAATCCTACGCGAATACCACCTCCAGTATTCCCGAAAACCGCCATTGCACCTTTTTGTTCCAATTTCAGTTTGAACCTTGGTTTTCGTGGTTTTTTGCCATGAGGCCCTTTTCCGCTGCATCCAATGCCTCCGCACTGCTCTTTTGCCTTCACCTGAGCTTTTTGAAGCAGTCTACCACTCATCGCAGGATTTACTTAACTGGTTCGCTGTCTGTGCAGGTTTTTTATGGCATTATAAGTGCACAGGTCATCTCATAGCCAATCATATGGGCTTGAGGCCGAGGATGACGATCCTCCACGCCCAGGAAGTAGAGAAAAAAGATGCAAAGGGTTAGTTTCACGTCTTAGTCAGTGGATCATGACCATTGGCTATTCTATAAAAACCTCCAGCGTAGAAGACCAACTCAGCCACTACCAGTAGTGTTGCACCCTCCAGCACAGAAGCCCAGTACTTCCCATGACTAACGGTATCACCTTCGCCAACAGCAGCAGCGGATCTGCCTCATCAAATAGCAATGATCATTCATGACAGGGCCTGTTTGGCCTTTTTACTTTATGCTCTTTTCACTTTGTCATCACGGGTGAAATCCTTATTTCACTCCTGCAGTTTTCACTTTCAGTTTAAGTAAGTTGTTTACATTTCAGCTAGAAATGGCTTTAGGCCTGCGTTGTAAGATGATGAGAGGCAGTTTACCCCATCAACATTTCAATTTTTGATTTAGACCTTAAACAACATGCAAGCATGCATGGAAGATATTTTCCTAAAATAACTTCTCTCGCATAGGAATCAGAGGTTATAAAAACAGAAAGACAACACTAACAAAAGGTTCCAGATTTTCCAAAGGACTCACTAGCTTGAGTATTATGTATGTGTTTTGTATGAATATTGATAGTAGATGTTTGAAGATCCCGTAGGGACTCAGTAATAAGAAGTTTTACTGGAATTGGGGATTCCGCTCGGAATGATTCACAATTTGTAACTCTCTCTCTGTGTCTTTTAATATAAGTGTTCATTTTGTATTTCTCCATATTTCTCATATCTACATGCTCTGGAATGCGAGTGCTCCCATGTTTAAATGTGAATTTTATCATTGCATATACTCATATTTACTCATCTATAGCGCTTTAAATATGGCTCAAGCATGATACTTTGTTTCATTTCTCCCTCTTTCGCCTTTCTTCTGATATTAACCAAACTGGATTCTTATCTTTGAATGAGCCCAGATATATGGATTCTTATCTTTGCATAGGCCCAGTATATATGGAATTTTATCCTTGAATAAGCCCAGTTATAGTTGATATATCACTTCATCTTCTGCCATAGTCATCGCTCATATATAAACTTGATATCTGTGTGTTCATTTTAGAAGTCGGCCCCCTTCTACAACATATTTTTTTAAAGCTGTCTGATGCATTTGCTTATTGTAGTTTGTACTTGGTTTCTACAGTTTTCCTAGTTGTTGTGTTTAACTTTGGGGTCTCGGTTCCACCCTTATTCAAACCATTCCATCTGAGTGATATTATCATGAGAGCCTAACATTGTCAACTACAATCAATTGAGTCATATGATCCTTACATTTAAGATGTCCTAGGCACTGGTCTTTTTACAACTCAAGGCTGTCTCTAGGAGCTACAACAAGGGGTATGATATCAATGGTTCAAAACTTCCAAAAATAGTAAAGAGTCTACATTAGTCTACATTGCTTTTGTATTTTTATTCACAAAACTAAAAATCCTACAGCTATAAATTCTAATATATTGACCTAATAAAAATATTAGTTGAAAATACATATAAATCTAAAATTTTCAATATAAATCATGCCCACAATGGTTTACTTGCATGATGTTTGCTTTGAATTCCAAATTTTTCTCTACAAATTGTATCTTCCCATGAATCTGCTACAATATATCTTCCTCCTTGGCTAATACCTTGGAATACCCAGTTGAAAATTTTAGATGAGAAGTCATAGAGTGTGAGCTCTTAGATAGACCTTAGATGAATTTAAATCTCTTGTGATTTCATATTGTAAGATTCTCCATTTGACCTTGGATGGCCACATTTACTTCCAATTTTGCATTGCTAACAAGCTAAGATTCAAATTGAGATGACATTGTATTGCAATGTCCATCCATGATGGAAAAGGATAAGCTTAATACTATAGAAACACGATGAAGACCAAACGGATACCACCTAGTATAATAAGGGTAAACATAACCAATAACCACATAATCAATGCAATACACAAATTCCCAAAGCTCAATCTAATCACATGATAGAACATGTGGAATAATATTAAGATTGAATGAACACCATCAAATATACCATTGATAAAAAAATTCAACATCCCTTGAATTAAAGGTAGATACAAATTACTACAAAACAAATTGAGGCTCAATGAAACCTCATAATAAGGTTTAATGAGGTTCTAGAACAAAATACAGAGAATGATAAAACATTGTCTTGGAAGACAAAAATAATCCCACATTTTCTACAAGGAGCCATCTCATCATTCTTAATTTCCTTCCCTTATCCAAATTTGAAGGCAAAGTAAAATACTAGGGGCATGTGAGGAATTATACTTTGCTTCATGAGAAATAATGAGCCTTGCCACTTTTTTATTAATTTGAGTTGTATGTCATTACTAATGTTTGGATATATTGGATTCATGGGAGACAATTTGATAAGGTACCACCCATTTGACTTTGCAATCCTTGGTTTAATAATGATTTTTTATCAAATGACATTAAAAAACTCAAAAGAGTTAAAACACTTCACAATTATTTGAATTTTTAATATTAATCTAGAGAGACATGTTGTCAACAAGGAAGTCAATTCCTCATTTGGAAAATGGTAATCAAAGAGTCTTACGTAAATATGAGTTAATATATCTCCATTTATTTGAGAATTTTTAATCCTTTATATGGAGCTAAGGATTTTTGCAACAAAATCATTCTTCTTCCCAATATTGGGAAAATATTCTTTTGGAAATGTTAGCATGGGGAGTTTCTCACTAGTGAATGTTCACTGAATGTTAGTGTGAGATGTTATGGAAATTTATAGATTGTTTCCCTAACTCCCAACTACTCTAAAATCATGTCGTGCCATGGGATTCAAATATTATCACTAGAAGTGAGCTTAATTAACACTCCAACAAACCAAGAATGGATTTTGACTAGTAAAACTAATACTAACCTTCAATAGCTTCAAAAAAATGATGATATCAATAGGATGGTTTGCAAGCCAGACTCCTCCTACCAATGCCAAAATATGAACTTATATACCTTGTTTGTCATTCCACCAACATCACAAATTGCATGATTTTCAATCTTCCACCACCTTGTCAACATTCATTACCAAGTAAAAATGGTGTACTACCTCCAAGTTTCCATTCTTTCCTATTACCAAATAGAAACGGCCATAACCATTAGGGGTTGTATGTTCTCTTTGTTGAACCATGTATATTCCTCTATTACAAGAAATTAGATGAATTTGCTAGAAATAAGCCAATAATTAGTAGCTATGTTTGCATCAAAGATCAAGATTATTTTGATTAGACATTAAATAGAGTTCATTCAAGGTATGTGCTTCTTATACAAGGGGAAGATATTAAAATATAGTAGTTAATAACACATGAAATAATTATGCCCTTGTTTCCTCTACTAGTCCTAATACTAGTAAAATCTTCACCCCAACGCCCCTTTCTCATTTATGGACCATTCTAAATTTGGATTTTTATTACGACTTTATCTTTTTTACATGGCTTAAGTCTCACATAGCCTCTTTAATCACAATTCATCTCCATATATGATCTAGGTTGATATTGGTGGCCACTCACATATCCCACCTGGACCTCCGGTTGGTTTCATTAGTTTCCTTGATTATAGCACAACTTACTATTGTTGCAGTTTTTCGGGTCCTGAACTTCCGGAGTCGTTTTCACCCCTTAAACGGTGTTTTTTTTAATGTTCACAGTAGGCCCATAGTCATAAGCCAGTGGCCTACCGCAAATGTTATAGTACTCTGAGAGACCTTTCTAACAAGTATCATACATACCAAACGAAGGTCATATGACCAAGTTACGACCCCATGAAGTTGGTTGTCCAACTAACCCCAATGGGGCCCACAAACTCTTGGTGTTCCATCTCCTAGGGTTAGGGTTTTGGTTGTTTATGGTTTCACTTTGTTGTTTAATGATAAAAAGGCCCTTTAAGCTCATTGTAACACAGTTCAGAAGGCATGTAGCCACCACCTGGGACACCTTTGTGTTCCTTCAAGTGAGCGCGCTAAGATGATTTTAGAGGCGCACTACAGTCGGTTCACTAGAAATTTTTGAGTAGAAAAAAATAGTGGGAGTGCTGCAAAAGTATTTTTATTGGATGAACCTTCGATAGGTTGTTGGGAAGTACATCAGATCCTACACTTTTTGTGTCATTTCCAAACCTACAATCAAGAAGCAAGGCCTATATATTCATCTGCCTACTCCTATCTAGCCCTGGGAATTCATCTCCATGGATTACATGTTGGGAATTCCTTCTACCAAACATGGAAACGACTGTTTTTTCATGGTCATCGACAAATTCTCTGAAATGGTCATTTTAGTGGTTTGTAAGAAGAGTATCACAATAGAAGCCACAACTAAAATATTCTTTGAATAAGTATGGGTACACTTTGGGATCTCACAGTCCATTATCTTAGATCGAGACAACAGGTTCCTAAATATATTCTGGTAAAACCTTTTTTTGTTGTTGGATACCAAGCTCACTAAGTCCACAACCTTCCCACCCCAAATTGATGGATAAACAGAGGTAGTCAACAGGATGATTGTACACATCATGCACATGTACAACTCGAAGCATCCACGTGCATGTGATGAAAGTCTCCCTTATGTCCAGTAAAACTACAATAGAGCTATCCACAACTCAACTAGCCACAACCCATTTCAGGTGGGGTTGGGATTCCAACCACTATGTCTCATTGCTATTTCCATAGCACTTGCAGCTACTTAGGCAGATTCAAATCATGTCTAACAGAGAAACCAAATTCATTTAACGCATTCAGCACATTCGTCAGTAATTCCATGACATATATTGGATAGAGAAAATTATAAGTACAAACAATGTCATGATCAACATCGAGTACTACATAGGTTCTAGGAGGGTGACAAAGTTTGGTTACATTTGCAAAAGGAGTGCTTCGTTGGGGCCCACCGTAAGCTTCTCTAGCTCCGATATGGGCCTTATCCCATCACTAAGGCTACACAAGACAATTATTTAGAGCTCAACATTCCACCGCTCCTTGGCCTGCACCTAGTATTCAATGTGGACTAGTGGCGACCATACTTTCCCACATTTATGGACACATTAGATATTCTTGAGAAACTGACACCAACATTGCTACACACAAGCTATATCAAATAGGTCACAACTGATAGGATCATGGACATACAAATAAAGAACACTCGCCAATAAAGGATATATCTATATTTAGTTTTCAAATCAGGCCAACTCCTTCACCAAGGAAAGTGGATCCCTAGGGACCAGGTTCAATAGAAATTTCCTCACCTCATGGAGGCTCTGCACGCAATGTGGACCATTGATTCCTAAGGGGGTAGGACTGATCTAGGTGGATATTAGTGGCCACCTTCCTATCCCACCTATACCTCCAACTAGTTTCATCAGTTTCCTTGATTATAACACAATTTAATATTTTTAACTGTTTTTTGGGTCCCGGAATTTTAGAGTTGTTTTAAAACTAAACGGAATTTTTTTGAGGTTCACAGTAGGCCCATAGCCAAATTCCTATTGAAAATTTTGTAGTACTCAGAGAGAACTTTCTAAAAATGTATATGTGCCAAACAAAGAACATATTACCAAGTTACTTCCTCGGGAAGTTGGTTGTCCAACTAACCCCAATAGGGGCCACAAACTCTTTCCAATCCATCTCCTAGTGTTAGGGTTTTTAATGTTTAGGGTTTCCCTTTGTTGTTCATGATAAAATGGCCATTGAGCCTCATTGTAACACAGTTCAGAAGGCACTTAGCCACCACATCTCTTATCAGAGATAAGCTACCACTGCCTGAGCTAGTTTATTTCCATTATGCATGTAAACAGTTTTCAGTACTTTGTAATTAATGATTTTTTTTTTTTTTGGCTGCATCTCTATGTTTCTGTTTATATTAGTATTTCATTTCATTCCTTCATAAATCCGGATAAATATCCCATCAGTTCCTTAGAGAAACATTGCACTACTAATCCTTAATTTTCACAACCTTTGACCTCATATTTTAAGGAGAAATTGGTTCATGTTGCATTTCCCTTATTGTGACAATGAAGAGGTAATTTTTCTAAGAATCCATATCCCCTTACATGAAAAAGCATGTAGATCATTTAGATGGATGATTTGGATGAGTTATTTTAGTATAATTTATGACAACTTAAACTTCATAGGGGTCTTCTTTTTGGTTGGGTAGGAGGATAAGCACAATAGTTATTTCATTAACCCTAGTATCTCCTAGCCATAACCAAGTCAACATTTGTCACCCATTTAAAAGCACTTGATTATTTTTCACCTTTGCACAAATGGACTCCATGAAATAGCCATAGGTTTAATGCGTCATCACAATGGCCATTGATGTACATTTAATAATCATGTATCTTCACCACAATCAATGCCTCCTCTTACAATTCATCTCCTCATCGCTTTCTTGATCATGTTGTTTTTGGGGTAGCATCAGATGTGCTCTAGCTTTGAAAATTTGTGGAGGGGTTGGGACACATGAGATATCCAAGACCTAGAAATCATTTGGAGAAATTCCACCTGGAGCTTAAGTTATTCAAATAATTAATTATTTTATATGGACCCTAAGTTGAAACTTAGGAAATTTAAATAATTAAAGTGAATTAATTTAAATATGGGTGAGAATGGTCTAAGTGAAGAAGATCAAGTATTTTATAATCTTAGACATTGATTAGAGATTAGATCACACCCGTTGATTCATCAACATGAAGAGTATAAAGGAAGGATTGAGGGTGGGTTGGAGAACACACAAAAAGTCTGAATTTAGAGATCGAATTCTTTTGACAGAGCAGTGCTCGAATGAAGATTAGACCTGAGTGATTCAACGAAGCAGTGAGGGGAAGAAGCAGTTGTTGGTCGGAGGACCAAGAGTACATAGCAAAGAGGCAGTAGATACACAAACGATCCAACGCAGCCATTAGGAGGGGTGATATAGACCCCAGAGAGGGTGATGCAGGCCCACACAGGGCTCATGCAGGGGCTGCACAGAGGCTCTAAGGGATAGTCCAGAAATAGCTGGAGATCGGGGTTTCTAAGCCGGTAGGGCTAAAACTCGATTTTTTGAGAGATAGATCAGTGCAGATAAGGGGCGACACAGTCTTCAGCTAGACCCACACAGACCTACGCATCTATTGCGCAGAGGCAGCTGGGGTTTCACCAATTTTTGATCCAGATCAGCCGAGACTTGTTGTGTGAGGTAAAACTCACTAGTTTATCTGTCTGTCGAGGATATTCTCTGTTGGGTGAGCCAGATTATGGCACCCTAGTTTTACTTAGATTACTGTTGCTTAATAATACAAACTCTCAAAACCGTTGCACCAGTTTTCCTGCATTGGGTGTTTCCGGGGACATTTGTCCAAAAATAAGTGTGTCCTTTGACTGATTGTCTCATTTATTTTTTAATACTTTATCTTTATATTTTTGTAGGTTGCAGTGTATTTAAATTAATATTTTCCTGAAGCATTCATAAGATAACTTGTTAAATTAATGAAAACAAGTAGGTAATGTAAATTAAATTTCTATAGTAGGATTTATGTAACTTAGGTTCATAAATATTCACATGGTATCAGAGTTGTTGTAGATCAAGTAGAGTTGAAGCCATCAGCAAAAGAATGAATAAAATTTTCTACAGGAAGGTAGTTGTCTCGAGTGCTAGCATTGAACCAGAAAGAGTCAGAGGAAGGGTGACGCAGTCACCAGAGGGGCTCACACAGAGCCTACATCAACCAACTAGGGTGACGTTGTAGCTACAGCAGAGGCGACACATTGTTTGCTGGGCCAACATAGTGGTTTTGAGACTCATTCTTTCCGGTTGTTGTGGCTAGAAGAGCAGTTTGATTTTCTTCTGGAGTTGCTCGTGGGGCATTGTTTTTGTTGGTGCAAAACAATGTCTAGTGGGGAAGTGGAAAAGTAGAGGGAAGCAGTTCTTAAGAAGACTTCTTGCCAAGGAGTTTAGATCCAGTGCTGATCAACAACAAAGAGAGATCGAAGAGGAGTGTTTCGAAATCAGTTGGTAGAAGGATTTCCATGAAGGAATTCAATTTTCGTAGGGAGCTTGTTGTTTAGAGGGTTTCTAGTGCCAAAGAAACCCATATCTGAGTTTTGTTGGGACAACAAAAAAAGAGGGAGAAAGAACTTGTTCGACATTTTTTCTTGTTGAGAATAGATGGACACACATGGACTAAGGGATCAAGACAGGTTGGATGGAGCATCCAACTTTTTCATCTGGAAGGCTAGGATCTTGTCAGTTTTAGATGAACATCGCATGAAGCATCATGTTGTTAGCGCATTTTTTGTTGCTATTGATGTTGATGCTCTTAAGAAGTACGAAGAGGCTCAAGGGAAGGAAAAACACATAATGATGGACGAATTCAAGGATCATGTCATCCCACACATTGTTGAGAAGAACACAACAAATGAGTTGTGAACTTCCTTGATCACTATGTACTAGGGAACTTCCGTTTTGTGGAAGATGTTGCTTGAGAATCAACTTAGATTATTTCGAATGCAGAAGGGAGAAGAGATCGACCCTTTTTTCATCAAATTGAAAGCGATCCGAGATCAACTTGTTTCTATAGGGGATACACTAGTTGGAGGTCTCATGGTTAGGACTACCTTGAATGCAGTCACTGAAGACTCGAAAATTTTTTTCCAATGTATTTTGGGAAGAGATAATCTTCCAAATTAGGAAGAAATGTGGGCAACTCTTCAACAAGAAGAGATTAGAAAGTTGACCAAGGACAAAAACAACATCACGGGGATCAAAATCAAGAAAGAGGAAGAGGAATATGCGACTCTCGCATCTAAGGGACAACATGGGAAGCAAAGAAGGAAGAAGAAGGACCTATTGAAGGTCAGATGTTTCAGGTGTGGGGAATTAGGTCATTTCACCACACATTGCCCTATGAAAAAGAAGGGTAGAGAAGAATCTAGCTCAAAGGTTACTACAAGTAAGGATAATGATGGGGATGATGATGATTGTGCCATGGGTTGTCATGTGCCTCAAGAGAAGAGGTGGGTGACATTGATCTGTAGTTATTTTAAACTTCAGTGTGGGGCAGGATCCTTGAGGTGTCCTAAACTATTGGATCACATACGAGATATGGGAGCCCTTGATGACAATAGCAGGATGAATGGAGTCAGTTGGTGCGAAGGATGATGGAGCAACAATGACAGAGCTAGGATGCTAAAGTCTGAAGCAGTGTAGAGCAGAGGCAACAACAGTAGCGCAATGGTTGATGGAATTCAACAACACAGTGCAGAGTAGTGCTCACACAGTGCATAGCACCAACAACGTAGTGGTTGGTAGACTTCAATAGCGCATTGTAGATCAATGCTCACGCAATGCATAGCGGCAACAGTGCAGAGCATTAGAGGCTCATCGCAATTTAGCAGCAGAGGGAGCTTCACCGTCGAGATGCATCCAGATTAATTTGTATGTCAGGATTTTTGGGATGTTTCAATTTCTTAACTCTCAACAAGTGAGTTGCAGTGCAGTAGTTAGCAGTGGGAGTACTATGGGCAACATGATGCAACATTTGAGAGGGAGATGCAGTACAGATGTAGCAGTGGCAGTGGCAGTGTAATGGGCAGTAGTACATAAGGTAGCAGCATAGAGGATGAGGGGCAGCAAGCCAAGCATCAACAACACAGAGGACCGATGTCATAGATCAGAGTAATGCTTCTGGTATGAAGTATTGCTAGAGCACATTCCACGCTAAGAGGGAGTGTTGATTTTTGGGTAGCATCGGATGTGCTCTAGCTTTAAAAATTTGTGGAGAGGCTAGGACACATGAGATCTCTAAGACCCAGAAATCGTTTGGAGAAATTCCACTCGAAGCTTAAGTTATTCAAATAATTAATTATTTTAAATGGACTAAGTTAAAACTTAGGGAATTTAAATAATTAAAGTGAATTAATTTAAATATGGGTGAGAATGTTCTAAGTGATGAAGATAAAGTCTTTTCTAATATTAACCGTCGAATAAAGATTAGATCACGACCGTTGATTCATCAACATGAAAAGTATAAAGGAAGGCTTGAGAGTCAGTTGGAGAACACACGCAAAGTCTGAATCTAGAGATCGAATTCTTCTAACGGAGTAGTGCTCGAACGAAGATCAGATCTGAGTGAGTCAACAAAGCAGTAAGTGAAAGAAGCAGTTGTTGGTCGGAGGACCAAGGGTACATAGCATAGAGGCAGCAAATATGCAGAGGATCCAACGCATCCACCATGAGGGGTGATGCAGACCCCAGAGAGGGTGACGTAGGCCCACACAGGGCTCACGCAAGTGCTGTGCAGAGGCTCCAAGGGGCAATCCATAAATAGATGGAGATCGGGGTTTCTAAGTTGGAAAGGCTGAAACTCAATTTTCTGAGAGGCATATCAGCGCAGAGAAGGGGTGACACAGTTTTAAGCTAGACCCATGCAGGCCTATGCATCTACTGTGCAGAGTCAACGCAGAGGCAATTGGGGTTTCACCAGTTTCTTATCTGGATCAGCCGGGACTTGCAGTGTGAGGTAAAACTTACTATTTTATCAGTTTGCCGAGGATATTCTCTGTTGGTTGAGCTGAATTATGGCACCCTAGTTGTACTCAGATTACTGTTGCTTAATAATACAAACCCTCAGAATTGCTAAACCAGTTTTCCCACATTGGGTTTTTCTACGGACATTTGTCCGAAAATAAGTGTGTCCTTTGTCTGATTGTCTCATTTATTTTTCTGTACTTGATTTGTATATTTTTTTAGGTTGCAGCATATTTACATTAATATTTTACCGAAGCATTTAGAAAATAACTTGTTAAATTAATGAAAACAAGTAGGCAATGTAAATCATATTTCTGCAGTCGGATTTATGTATCTTAGATTCAGAAATTTTCACAGATCCTATGTCTGTTATTCCTACAACAAAGAACCCTATAGTGAGGTCTCATGTTTGAGAAGTTCAATGCTCATTTTGTTAATAATAAAAATGTAGGAATCAAGAACCATAATAACACACAAATGTTGTTCTCTCCTAGAAATAAAAAATTACAATCCAACATTCCACAAGCCTTGCTTATGAGAAATATTTGGCATTAGTTCATACATGGATCTTATACCATGTTAAAAAGTACTTGGAATGCAAAGAGCAAAGAGATCTACAAATCGGAAACATATATAAACATATGCATTAATATGATGAACATATGGACATTAAGAGAATGAGAAGTGACATTAATTAAATTAATGATCCTTGGAGGTACAAAGCATAAAGTGCTCATGAAAGGTTTCTTATCTAACTCATTTTCCCCATTATGTTGTACTCTAGAAAAAATCATAACTATAATCCACATGCCTATTTCATGAGAAAGATTTGGTGTTAGCTCATACATAGATCTTATACTATGTTAAGAACCACTTGGAATGCAAGTGCAAATAGATCCATAAATTGGAAACATAAATAAGCATATGCATTAATATGATGAATATGTGGATATAAAAAAAACAAGAAGAGACATTAATTAAACTAATGTTCCTTCTAAATACAGATAACAAATTGTCCATGAAAAGATTCATGTCTCACTCATTCTCCTTGTTATTTCAATTAATCTAATTTTGTGCATATACTTCATTTCCAGAAAGGAAATCTTTACAAGAAATCCACATGTACTTCCTCACATTCCATGAATGATGCCTAATATAAACCTATTAATACTATTAACTTACAAATTTCTTTTAAATAGGGACTATTCAAGTTCCGCTCTATAATCAAAATTTATTATTCGTGCTTTAGTTGGAACAAATATTCACGACATTTTCTTAAAAAACAAAACAAACTTGTCAATATAAATTTCAAGAAACTAAAAACTATTTTATCGAATATTTGAAAATTATAATTCTATTTTCTTATCAATGTAAGGCATCGATTCAAAATTCCTTTCTTGGTTGCAAGTTAACTGTAAGATACTAAAATATGAACAAAATAGTATATACAAAATTTGTTAAAACTACCAGTTTTTCTAATGGTTGAGAACATATAAAATAATGTGACTGTTTGTCAAGCATGCAGGTCTAATGCCTAATGGTTTTGCATGGCCAATGGGGCATTCCTTCATTTTACTTACAAATGTGTTTTTATTCTAAATAAGGACATTATTCTAAACTCCAATTCCATCTGTCAAGTCCCACTAGCACAACCAGTTGAGGAAGGGCCTCGTTGGCAAGGATACCCAGGATCAAACCTCACGGGGGGTGGTTTTGCCCTGTGATAGGGGGAGGAGACATGCTAAAAAATTGAGTCAGCTTAGGGCTGGTGTGGCCCAGGTCAGGTGTGATTCTAGGTGACTTTGACGGATTAGATGTCCCTGGGTCGCAACTCCTCAAGGCACAGGTCAAACCTGGAGAATCAAAGACAACTTGAAAAACAAACAAAAAATTCAAAGTCCACCTTTTTAGCCACAAGTATGTCCTTTTTTCCATGGTTTCCACATATCTACATGTTATAGTAGATACATTGTCCTTTGTTAACCAGAATACTTAAAAATTGATGATGTCTTGAATTAAAAAATTTGGTGCCTCAACCATGCAAATAGAAACAAATTTTTCTGAAGTAATGTTTAGCATCCTCCACCCCCACACCCTCTAGAATCCCCCCTAAAAAACCCAACACATAGCAAGAAACTACCTCAACTGAAATTGTATAAACTATAAACATGCATCTACATTGTTCTTGCATCTTCATGAAATATGATGAAAGGGGTACTCGAGGGGATATGAGGACAAACATAGTAAACCCCATACTACTTTGGAACTAGGTTCAAGCATATATACAAGGCCTCTTACATCCAAGGATAGGTTGGCTTGAACACTCCGTTGTTTCTTACTATAATTTAATTACACAGTTACGGCTCCAATTTGTAGTACTTGATATCTTCTATGCAATGAGGACCTTATAGGGAAAATGGTCCTTAATCAGGGTCACAAACTCCCAAGTAACCATAGAATCAAGTTCTAAATTAGTGGTAGTTCCCTTAGAGTGATTTTATCAAGCTTGCAAATATAAGTTTATGCATTCTAGATGAGATCATTTTTAAAATTTTATTCCTTAAAATTGGCTCCTATCCTCAGGGTTTGATTGTAGCAATAGGTGGATTTTATTTTAGGTTTCCTCTTAGATGAAATCATGCTACGAAAAACTAACCAAAAATGGATTATGCTTGTCATTCAATAATTCATTTGCTCCTCTTATCCACAAGTCTCTATTACCATTCATCTCTTTCAGAGTCACTCTCAAATGCTTCTTCTTCTTCTTCTTCTTTTTATGTATTGTGCCATTGAATTATATGCATTTTCCTTTGTTATATTGTAGCTATTATCTCTACTTATAAATAAATAGGCATTGTTAACCAAGCACAAAATCTAGCTAGTTTAGGTGTTGTGATCAAGAGAACAAACACCCTGTCCATGATGAATCTTGAGTTTCACCTCTATTCCACAAGCACCATATAGGACAAATTAAAGCAGAAATTGTGTAATGAATGATGTCCTTTGAATTGTCTTCTTTATGAAATTTTGATTCATCACAATGTGAATGTTTCAAGCTTGAGCATTTGGAGTGACTTAAAAATCTAAAGCTCACATAAAAAATAAGAGAAATGAAGTTTACTTTCCATGAAAACAACCTATCAATGTCATAGCTGGTGAAATTCACAAGAATAATGCTTGTTCAATGTAATCTATATAAACATTGAGTACACATTACTTAGACCCTGATGACTATGATAAAGGGCATAGTTTTAAAACCCTAAATGTTATACCCAGCAATGATGTAATTGGGTTTTTTTTATCATGTACATGTGAATTCGTTCTTGCAAACTCATGAACTAAGCATGGATAGACACTCTCATAGGAATAGGTAGTAGAGGCATAGGTAAAGGCATTGAAGCCAATGTTAACATAGGAATTGATCATAAAAGTAAGGTAGCTACAATGTGATGGTATAACTAGGACCATCAACAAAACCATAAGCCCTTTCCCATCCTATCCCCTAAATACCATATTATCCCCATCCAATTAACATGATAGAAAGGTAATAAACCAATGATTTCCTTACTTAATATTTACCTTAACATTTTGAGTTGAAAGGAGTATTAATGACAATTGTGCTCATCTAGATTTTATTGTTTATACTTATTTTGAATATATACACTAATTGCAAATACACAAGATTCTTTTATATGTCTTAAATACAATATGCATAGAATTTCACATCCTCTTTCTTCCAAGGTATCTACTCATCCCTTATTTGCAAGAGTGCCTACAGTATCTATGTACTTGATTTAACTATCACTACACATACTCCAACTTATCCCTATATATTTCATCAATCCAAAGTTCTTTTTATTTAAGGATGAATACACACACACATATATATTATTTAAGGATGAACCTCTCACACACATGTTAATGTTTGTAGTGGTATTATTGATTATTTTGTTAATGTTTGTAGTAGTATTGTTGATTGTTTTTCAAAAGTTTTTCTTCATATATTATATTAGTAATTAGTTGTATAAATATTATATTAATATTTAGTTGTAAGTAGATTTTTAAATAAATTTTTAAGAAAATAAATTAATATAATGAAAATTTGATTAAGCATTTGTTTTATTACAACATATTTTCCTTAAAAATTATGAATTTGATTTATATATATATATATAGTTCATTCTTCTAAAAATTAAATATCAAAACTTCATTAATATTTTTTTTAAACTATTACAACTATTCAAGTCCAATTAAAATATCTTCTTTACATTTCCAAAAGAAATCTAGGTTTCATAAATATTCAAAATTAAAATATATTTATGAAACCACATGATATTTGATATTACTATATAAGTTGAGGTTGTTAAACATTTTTAATATAATTTGTATATTTCAAACAAGTTTAGAATAAAAATGTTTAATAATATTTATAGGTGTTTGTAATTTTTTAATTTAAATATTAATGATATTTATCTAAAATATTCAAAAACAAATAAATACTTATATTGTTTTGAAATTTGTTTGATAATTGTTTAAATTGAAAAATATTACACATTTATATTGTTATGTATTAAATTAAAAAAAATACAAATAAATTTTAATTTAAAACATTATTTATACATTTAACTTATTTTTTATATATTAATTTAATATCATCAATTTTTGTATATGTATAAATAAAATTAAATAAATTGAACTTCTATGTTTTGTACATATCATTATAAAACTTTATTTTTATTTGGATTAAATTAGCATAGATATATTTTAAGTTGAGTCGAGAGGGATCAAATTTCTTTAGGTGCAATTTTTAAAAAAATGCAAAATACAATGTGTTATTTTTTATTGTTTAAATTGTATTTTTAATACTAAATAGAGTATATATAGGACTAAATAAAAAGTTGACATCAACATAAATTAGTTAACATAGATTTTCAAATAGTTTATTCAAATCTCTTATTGAAATATTTTTGAAAAATAAACATTATATTCAAAGTTCACACTTTTTTTACTTCTAATTACTTTAGAATATATTTGTTTTTTTTAATGATTCACTAACATTAATTTTCTATTTAAGACAAATTTAATTATCCTTTATTAGACTATAGAATAAGTCTTAGGTCAAACATGCCCAAATATAAAATGTGAATAAAATGGTCTCCAAACTTAAAATAAAATAAAAATAATAACATTTTCTTCATATCCAATTTAAAACTTATTAAGACAATTTTGAAATATTGGAAAAACCACTTTCCTCTTTGCACTCACCACATGAGTATCAACCAACCATTACAGCTTATGCTATAAAATCACAAAACAAAGTCAATTGCTCTGAACTTTGTTTATTGCCTAATTAAGTTGTAAAAGCTGTAAAAGCACAAATCTGCCTCGATTGCTATGAATTTTGTATATCGCCCATTTAAGTTATAAAGCACAAAACCACTTGGACGGTTCTGAATTTTGTATTCTTCATCTAAGCTATAGAAACACAAAACAGCTTGGATTGTCTATTTTTTGTATACTGCCCATTTACGCTATAAAAGCAGAAAAGCACTTGCTCTGAATTTTGTAGCCGACTTTTTTTTTCTTTTTTCCCAGAAATCTCGAGATGCGATGCAATGACGGCGGATTTGAAGATATAACAAATTTTTTAAAGTGAATTTTATGAAAAAACCGACATGAGAAGATGAGCGGATGGAAATGAAACTCGGGATTTCGGAGTTTTTTGGAAGCATAATCACTCAATGTAGAAGCAGGTATGCTTGTTTTTGTGTTATGCATTTTCGTTTTCGATAGATATTGACAGAGTAACAAGTTATTTGTTAAATAGGTACGCACACAACTCACAAGAGAGTTTTTCTGTGGTTTTGAAATTGAGTAGTTTTTAGTGTGACTTTTGAAAGTTTTTTTTGTTTTGGGGTGGATTTTGAATTTGGGATTTTAACCGATTTTATTATTTCCATCGCAGGGCATTTCAAGTGTAGGAGAAAGTTTATTGGCATTTCAATGAAGAGAACCATTCACGAAATTCTGAGATTACAGGGTATTTCAAGTGTAGGAGAAAGTTTATTGGCATTTAAATGAAGAGAACCATTCACGAAATTCTGAAGCCACTCACTTCTGAAGCCACTCATTGCTTTTGGTAGGTTGCCTGCTTAGTTAGTTTATTTGGGTTTTTATATTGAAATCAATTTTGACTGTCTTGGGCCATTGGTTGGTTTTTTAAAACATCTTTCCAGTTTCGCCCATAATTTTGTCTCTAAAAAGCATTTTGAGCCTATATCTTTAAGTTCTCTGCTCTCACGGTCGGAGCAAGAGGAAGGCCGATGGTTGAAAAAGCCGAGCATCCGCTCTTGCAACCTTGTGGCACCTTCAACTCTGGTTTGCAAAATGAGCGTTGTGGCTATCTGCATGTACTGGCACTGCTTGACCACCCGTTAAGACAAGTTGATTGTTCTGAACTGTGAAGCCGAGGGATGGTTTTCTTCAAAACTTGGAGGTTGTTGCAGGATATATCCGAAGAACAGAGAATTTTTCACTGTGAAGGGATTCAGATAGTCTCATCAGCAGAAAGAAAACTTGCCTCCATATAAAGGGAGAGTTTGTTGATGGAAGCGCCTCCGCTGGTCAATTCACAGCAGCTCAGAGGAAGGTAAGCAATTTTTTATTTTAATTTTATGGAGATGAGGCTTTCTGGATGCAATAGCAGGATATAGTCCTCACATTTGACGTGGTGGGATCTTATAGGTCTGAGCAACATGTCATCTCCCGTCTCGGAGAAAGCAGGAGAATTAACGCTCATTGTCATGTTTGTGCTCATCCTCCTCATCATTTTCCATATTTTCCTTACCCACGTCCGTCTGAACCGACGGCCTCATGGCCACTTTACCTTTCACCAAGTTCTGCCTAGATTCGGATAAGGAAGCCATCAATCAATCGAAATGGACCTATCTCTGGCAAAAATGGCTGGACTCGTTTATAATCTCTCGCTTCTGTAAGGATTTCAGAATAAACTTATGCAACCGCTGGTGGCATTTCTTGGGCTGTCCCTGTGTTTGCTGCTGCTGTCTCTCGTGACTCTTTCAGTCCCTTCGGCCCTCGTCGCCCTGTTTTTTCCGACGTGTTTTTCCGGCCGCCACCTTTATAACCTGCCTCATTTTCCGGGCGCGGCAAATTTGAACCCACCCACTTCTACTTCTGACATCGAAGCTGTCAGCTCCTACAGTTTGCGTCGACAATTCTCCTTATTGTCTTTTCTCTCACGATTAGATCTACCACAGCGATAGTCTCAAGGCTCTACATTAAAGAATTACATTCCTTCCAACAATCACCTTTTCCTATAACTGTCAATCTCGATCGTCTCAGGTACACATGTCCCATAATCCATTTATGGACATATCTATGTTGGCCGTGGCCGTTTCCATATCCGGAGTGGTTGGGATTTAATATCCATTGCTTCAAATTTCCCTTTCTCATGAATTCTGAGTGACTTGGCCACCTACCCTCCCCGCGTCGGGATTTGATCGCTGGAAATCCTTTTTTGATTGGCCACCTAACTTTTGAGCTGGGATGGGTCGATCGGGGGACCCTTTTGGATCGGACACGTTTGTTGAGAAAGCATTCATCAATGCCATGGTGAAGGCAGAAAAGCAGCACGGTTCCCGCATATCTAGGGTCATTGACGGGGCTCTTTTATGTTTTCCAAATTCACAGCCCATAATATCCCAAGCTCGTGACAAAGGCAACTATAGACTTCAGGGTTGGGCTGCCCTCTCAGTTAATAAACTCATACCACCTCCACAAGAGATTAAACTATTGAAATTTGAACCGGGAGATTTATGGGGATGGGTTACATCCCTCTAGAAGCGAGCTCTGATTGGCAGAGGGATATTCTCTGAGATGTCGGAAGCAGTGATCGCAGAATGGGTAAAATCAGTTTGGGGTAAGATGGTTGGCTATCCCCCCAAAGTCAGTGTTTTAATGAATTTCTAGTTTTCAATACATTTTCTGTACGAGGAGGATGCATCGAAAGTCTTGAAAACTCCCTAGGTTAGAGGCTGTGGTTTTTTTCAGTTGCATTCACGGTATAGAGGATATAACGCTATCATGGATTCCTCGCCAAACAACCTGGTATGGGTCAAGCTCCCAACCCTGCCTCTCGAATATTGGACAACGTTGGCCCTATCAACAATTGGAGATTCGATCGACAAACTGAAATATCTGGACCTAGGTTCTCTGAGGGCATGGGACAAGCGGGTGGCTTGGCTCTTGGTCGAAGTTAATTTTTCCAGAGGATTGCCAGAATGTGTGGACCTCGATTGGGATTGTGCCAGGCACAGACAACGCATAGATAACTGGGGCATCCCCTTCAGATGCCTCCACTGCCACTCAACCAGTCACTCGATGAAGCGATGCCCTCGTCGCAGGGGCAATTGGAAAAATCTGGACTCATCAATTGTTGGCAGCGGATCTGGCAGCTCTACTTCGGGGGATGCAATGATGGATCCAATATCTAATCCCCCCCACTCGCAGAAGCTTTTTTCAGTGCGCAACTACTTGTCTGTGGATCTAACTCCCATAGTGGGTTCAGGTAAGTCCCCCCCTTCCCCCCTGCCATTCCGCCTTTGTGGGGGGGCTTCCAGCGTTCCCTTTAGAGCATTGATGCACCTCTCTCACCCACTCGTTGACCTCATTCCTTGCCCTCCTCATCCTTCGACCCTTTTGACGGCCCCCATTCATGTTTCAAGTCTCGACTCTCATGCGGAGCGATCCCTCGGCCTTTGCTCAAAAGGTCTTTGGCAACCTCTAGCCTTCCCCCTTTCACTCATACCCCACTGCTTTGTTGCCAGATCTCCCATCTAGTGCCTTCACCTAATCTCGTGTCACCTATTATCTCCCCAACACGGGAAATTGACCCTGATATGCCCCCATTGGAAGATGCCTCCTCAACATCTATTAACCCTTTTGTGGTCTCTCCGACCCTGTCGACTCTCCCTTCAGAGACCCTTTCCTCTCCTCACAATTCAATCGGGAGCGACTTTGAATTCCCACTATTGAACCCATGAGCTCGACATTACTCCTCTAAATACTCATGATGGGCATAATCCTCCTTCGGCTCCTTACATATCCCCCTCTTCGGCTTGCAACATAACCTTGCTGAAAAAGGGAAAAAATGACATCGGCCATTTTAGGGGAAGGCAGAAAACTCGTTCCCTTTTTTCGGTGAACTTGGAGGGCCTTTGTGACATTCCCATCTCCTCAATTTATGATTCCTGGGTGCTTAGAGATGGCACGCCCCCCTTTGGTGATCCATGACCCACATTCTTTCTTTGAATCTAAGGGGACTTGGGGGTCATGACAAGTCCCTTCGCCTAAGGAGAATCCTGTCAGCAACTTTAGGTTCTATAATATTCATACATGAAACCATGTGTCCGTTCTACAGGGATGTTCAGTATTTCTTAGATATTCGCCCAGGGTGGCATATTGCAGGTATTGACGCTAATAGGACTTCTGGTGGACTCGTTGTATTATGGAACCCTTCTTTTGCGACCTTCAAAGCATACAGCTGTTTCGCCGACATTATTCTCAATGGGAACATTCGGGGTTTATCCCCATGCTTCAATCTCATTAATATGTACGCCCCTTGCCGACTCAGGGCTAGTTTCTGGGACCGAATACACTCTTCTAATATACTGGGCATTCCAAACCTGATTCTCATTGGAGACCTCAACGCCACCCTGGTTTCTTCGGAAAGTTGGGAAGTGCACACTCGTATGGAGCTGTTCGCTGAGAAACTTTGCTCTATTTTTGCAGATTTCCACCTTGTGGACATATGCCCCTCGCCTTTGATGCCAACATGGACAAACAAAAGAAGTGGTGCAGATTTTATCGGCAAAAGGTTGGATCGGTGTTGTACATGAGGCTGTTATGGAACTTTTGGGCGGCCTACGCTCTTCTGTAATATCAGACAACATTTCAGACCATCATCCTGTGGGCCTACATTGGCGGACGACCCTTCCTTATAGATGCAATCCTTTCAAGTTTAATAGGTTGTGGCTCGAAGAACCGGAGTTCTCCGACAAAGTTAAAGAGTTATGGAAATCCTCTCCCGATAGCTTGGCTACTCCATCTCTTCCCATGAGGCTTCGAGCACTCAAACGTTGGACTAGAACTTGGGAGAAGGACAAAAAAGCTCGGATGATCATGGATCTCTGAAAACTAGAGCAGGAAATTAGCAGAATTTATGCGTCTATGATATCCATCACACCAAATGAATCTGTACTGATGGCACTCAAGGTCTTGGAAGACAAGAAAACTTCCATTTTAAAAGCACAGGATCTTATATGGAAACTCAAAAGTCGGGCTGTCTGGCTCAAGGATGGGGACCAAAACTCTAAATTTTTTCACCATTATGCAAATGGCCGCAAGAACCGCAATTCTATTTGGAAAATAGAAACATCGGATGGCTCACTACTCCACAGCTCATTGAAGATCAGATTGGAGGCCCATAGATTTTTTTCACAACATTATAAGCGCAGTGAGGGCATTCGGTTCGGGGATCAGGGCTGGGCATTGGAACGATTCCCTTGTATGTTTGATGAATCAGAGAATCAGAAATTGTTTGCTCCGGTATCCAAAATTGAAATTTTGGTTGTCATTAAATCCTTTGCATTTGATAAAAGTCCCGGGCCAGATGGGTGGCCTGTCGAATTTTATGCGCATTTTTTTGAGTTACTGGCGGATGATCTGTTGAGAATGGTGGAATCTTCCAAAACCACTAGGAAGATCTTGGGTGACATTAACTCCACTTTCATTGTGCTAATCGCCAAGACTTCAGATCCCATAACTTTTCTCGACTTCAGGGCAATTTCCTTGTGTAATGTACTCTACAAGATCATATCTAAAATAATTTCTAAGCGTATAATTGGACCCCTAGCGAAGCACATTACCAAGGAGCAATATGGTTTCCTTCTGGGACGGAGCATTCATGACGCAATTGCGCTAGCGCAGGAGGGGTTGCACTCGCTGCACTCTAAAAAATGAAAGGGTATTATAATGAATTTCGCCCTGTTCAAAGCATATGATTGCATAGATTGGTCTTTTTTGCGCCTTGTGTTATTCAAGATTGGGTTGAAGGAACACAACGTTGCTTGGATTTTGGCATGTATTGCCCCTATTTGGTATGCTATAATTATCAACGGTGCACCCTCAAATTTCTTCAAAGCTGGAAGGGGATTGCGGCAGGGTTGCTCCCTCTCTCTGCTTTTGTTTATCCTCATAATGGATGGGCTGAGCCAACGCATTCTTCATCTGAAGCACAAAGACCTTTTCTCGGGGATCAACATAGCTGGTAGCATTTCTATTTCCCACTCTTTTTTTGTGGATGATATCCTTATATTTGGCATTATTTCCTGTGCTCATTGGTCAACGCTTCAATGCATCTTTCTGTGTTTTGGGTCAGCCTCTGGCCTTATTATCAATGGTAATAAATCTCTGTTAGTGGCCAGATGGGGGGACAAAAATGACATTCTTATCATTGCTGGCCCCTTCAATATGCCGCTGGTTCCTTTGGACTCAGGTTTTAAGTATTTGGGTTTTCGTCTTAAACTAGTTGGCTATTTAATTAGGGACTGGCTCTGGCTGTTAGAGAAATTCCACAAAGGAATCTCGCTGTGGTTGAATCGTTGGATCTCCCTCGGTGGCAGAATCGTACTTGTACAAGCGGTCCTCCAGTAGTTTGTGGTGTTTTGGGCTCACTTGTTTCTCATCCCGGCTTCCATCACTGCACGAATTCGGAGAATCATTGCTTCCTTCATTTGGTCGGGGGCTAAAGGCGACAAAAAATATCACCTCTGCAGACTTGATTTGATTACCTTACCAAAGAAGCTCGGGGGTTGGGGTTTACTTGACATCCGTTGTTTCAACATGGCCCTCCTGGCCATATCCTTTTGGCATGCGCTTTCTGGTATCGGCATTTGGCCATCTCTTTTTAGGATTAAATACCGCATCCATGACGAGCTCCTTCCTTTTTATCATAGGGGTTTTCCTTTTTTCCAGCATGCCTCTCTTATTTCCCGAAGCTTCAGGGACATAGCCCAGGTGGTTTGGTGCAAAATTTCTTTCTTTTTTGGGAATGGTCTTGACATCCTGATCGGGATTGATGAAATTATAGGTTTATGTCTGGACTTTGCCATCCCCAAGCTGCTCCGTCATCAATTTGTCCAGAAAGGCCTTTTTTGTCTTTCTCAATTCATCCTTTCTTAGCAGCAAGGATGTCCCATTTGGAAAGATGCTCTCAGGTTGGGTCTCACAGGTTTGCGGCGAAACAATGGATGTTGGCAGCGCGCTCTCTACAGGCCGCTAGTTTATGCCACTGCTCTTCGGGTAACCGCATACTTTGGGATGGCCCGACATCAAAAGGCTCCATTGATGTGGCCACTTTATACCATAACCTAGCGGCGGCTCTTCTGGGTGCTTCCTTACTTCCATTCCACTCCCGCTTCTGTAATAGGAAAATCCCTCTCAAGATCATTCTATTTGGGTGGTTGGCTTGAAAAGACAAGATTCTTACTTGGGACATTCTACTCAAGAGGGGCCATCAGGGACCTGGCATCTATTCTCTATGCCATAATGATGTTGAGTCTGCCTTGCACATCCTTTTATCATGCTCATTTACTTTGGAGGTATGGTCTACCTTTTTGCAGTTGCTGCATGACCCCTCTTGGAGACCCCTCGGTGTCGACCAGTGCATATCTAGGTGGAGTAGTATTGATCAGCGTTATCGATCCCTTCCCTTTTTCCTCTTCTAGGAGGTCTCGCTGGCGAGAAACAGACTCATATTTTCGGGGATCCCTCCTCAGAAACATCAGATCCTCCTCTCTATCATGACTTGGCTCAACTCTCAAGTTATCCACTTGCATCTTGAGTCGGACTTTTCTCGCCGGCTTTGCCCTCATCCTATCCAAATTCCAACAGGTTTTTTTGATGGTGCTGTACAGCTTGGTGTCTGCGGTTGTGGCTCCTGGATCAAGCTTTCGTAGGAGGAACGTTTCCACATCCACTGGAACGGGGGACTGGGTTCCAATTCCAGAGCCGAACTCCTCGCCCTCTGGAGTCTTTTTTGGTTTGCTCACAATGCGCAGATTTAAACCTTTCAATATATGGGGACTCCAAAGCCGTTATTGATGGAATTAATGGTTTGGTTTCTTTTCATCCTCTGGGTCTCAATGGTTGGATCAACAGAACGATTCATCTTTGGCACATCTTGGGCAGTCCTCCTATTCGGCACATCTTCAGAGATTCAAACTCGAGGGCGGACAGGCTTTCGAAACTTGGTCTAGATTTACCTTTCGGGGCTGTTCACGTTGAGCACTGGCTGGGGTCTTCGTTGGTTAGCTCCTTTACGCTCCCCGTCCCTTAGTCTCATGTCGGCGGTATACTTATTTGCTATGGTATAGTGCAGGTTTAATAATGCTGATCTTTTTGGGCTTACATGTTGAAACTTTTTTGGCCTTCCAAAGAAGACAGTTAGCTTTTTGTATGTTCTGTTATTGTTGGATAGCTGCAGTTTATTCTTGTCTCTTTTTGGTTGGCTTTTGATTTATCTAGCAAGCATTCTGTATCTCAATGTAATCGCATGTACTGTTTCCTATATTAATACAAGCAAACAATGTTTTTTCTCCTCAAAAAAAAATTTCTCTACTCTCACAGAGCTTGAGCTCAATCTTTCGCGTGTCCCTCACTTTCTTGCAATCTTTATTACTTTATCCTAATCTTTTGTCCGTTTGACGCGCTGTTTGATTGGTTTGCAGTTAATTTTAAAATATAAGTGAATCGTACATTCAATATTTATTCGAAGTGGACGAGGAGTCGGCGTGTCAATTCAGTCGTTCTAACTTATAGGTGCTTATAGGTGGTAACCTTAATTGACAGGTCACGGTACATAATCAATCTGAAAATTAGCTTCGAGCACAGGTACGGACAGAGTGTCAATTTTTCTGTTTCTATTTTTTTTTTTTAACGTTCTTCTCTGCCAAAATTAGCGTGACGTTCCAACTTCGAGTAGAGGTACGGACGCAGTCTGTCAATTCCGCATTTCTATATTTTTTTTGAGTTTTTTCAATTAACATTAAGCTTAAGCTTAACTAGACTGTTTTTTTTCCCTGAAAATCATGGAAATTTTGGTAAAATTTTAAGAAAATCCGACAAAGATTTTTGTAAATCCATGTTATAGCTATCAAACTTTAATATTTTGGGTGCTCTAGAGGTTTTTGATAGTGCTAAATCTATTTCCACCATAAAAAAACATGATTCAAACACTATTATGGCAAAGTTTCTTAAATATTTTTTGCAAGAATTCCTGCCACTTTTGATTGTCTAACCAATTCCTCTGCCTCAATAAACAACTGCATTATTTTTAGACAAAAGTCATGAAAAGACTTTCTAGAGCTATTTAAAGACCTCCCATGGTGTATCATTTTCCACTTCGTTCTCTTTCCACGTTCGAGGACAAACTTATATTTTTAAATAATTTATATCTTACAATTCATTTCATTATATATATATATACACACACACTCTTTAGAGTTGGATAAATCATGTGTGCATTTAATTCAGTTTATTTTAAAATTATTTAACCACTTAAATGTCAACAAAGTAACTATAATTTGTTAAACATAGTAGAGAAACTATCAAAATAATAAAGAATTGTTTACTGAGGTGAAGGAATTGCTGAGATGGTCAAAAGTAGCTAAAATCTGGTTTAAATAAAAATAAGAAATTTTACACTTTTCCATTAACACCAGTCAACTTTAATCATCAAATTTGTTGTAAACACAACAATCTATTGATTCCATGCTATTTTTCCTCTCTCATTACTCTAAATGTAAATTATTAAAATGAAATTGAAATAATTTTCTTAAAATCTTACCAAAATTTCTATAATTTTCAGAACAAAAAACAGTGTAATTAAACTAAAACAAAAATAATAATCGAAATAATACAAGTGCTTTCCTTTCTTTCAGAAACTTGGAACTCGGGAGGGCCTTGCTATGACTGATGTAACATGCAAACGTTTTAAAGTAAACTCTTTTTTTTTTTTTGACAGAAGGAAAAAAACACTGTGTATTATATTAATAATAACAGTACATTGACATATACATTAATCCTCCATGAAAGAGAAGAATATCATCCATATGTGCCCTCTTAAACAAAAACACCCTTTCATAGAAATGAAAAGACCTTGATCAAAATGGCACATTTAATTGGGAGTGCTCAGGCCACTCAATACCAATTCAGGGTCGCTTGATAATACTGGAAAGATTAAATACCTGCAATCTTAATCCAATTGATATGAAAGTGATATTAAAGCAGATACATGTAAGGACTTAATACAAAAATTGTATCCCTGCAAAGTCAATCCAATTGATATGAAAGTGATATTAAAGCAGATACATGTAAGGACTTAATACAAAAATTGTATCCCTGCAAAGTCAAAATATCAGGCTCGCTTGATAATCAGGTGGCAAAATAGATCAGCATTTGATATTATCAAATACCCTTGCCCTGTGTACACCGACCCTTTGTTGTAACAAAATTTTCCAGGCTCGCTTGTTATACAATATTCAGATCCTGAAAAGTGTCATATGAACAGGCTCACCTGATAGTAAAGGGCATCGATGAAACTGTTCAAATACCCTGCACAGTTGTTGAAAACTATATACCAGGTCATTTGTAAGCCGCGGAGAAACGCATATAAGAAAACTACCACCTGCCCAGATGTAGGAACTTTATACCAGGCTCACTTGTAGTGCCGCGGGGACGCAGATAAGTCTGTCAACAAAAGGAAATATGAAAAGATCTGTGCGATCTGGCTCTTGTGAGAAATATATAGATAATCAGATCCAATATAGCCATAAACACAATGCCCCAATATTGCATATAAACTGTGAGTTCCAGCTGGCATGATACGAATAGATCAACTGGTAGTCATATGTAAATTTGGCAGATAGGATAAGATCATCATCTGTCGCATATCTGATGCAGATCAAAAACACCTGGAACACAAACGTTATCTGAAATATAATTAAAAAACAAAATGTCATATCCTTGAAATTATATAGATTTCATCGTAAAGGAATGGTGTTCTGCCATATCAGGGAACCATTCCTGTAATGGAGCATGTAGATTCTGCCAAAATCTGCTCGAATGCTTTTTTTAGATAAACCATCTGCCCTGCTATTATTTTCTCTGAATATATGATAAATGAGAGGACGGTTCAACCTGTACCATAATCTTGTGGCTCTTTTCAGCCAGCCCTGGATACCTGTATTTGTCAGAAAAATATTGCCCAACATACCAGTTTGGAATGGAATCTTAGTGACAAAAATCTATAGATATAATAATATAATAACAAGACTTATGTGATAGCAATGTCACTATGTTTTGCAGGTTGTTATTATCAGTGTAACAGGACTCGGAGATTTTTCCGATTAATCGCGAGTCATACTCTGCTCGGCAGCCAAACGAGCAGAGTCGACTACGCGCGAGTCAAACTCGGCGATTCAACTCGGCGAGTCAACACGGCGATTCAAATCGGCGATTTTCCCGATTTTAACGACTGAATCAGCAGTTTTTAGGGTTTTAGATTTTTTTTAAAATTGTCACTGTCGGGTTTTAATCAGTCCCGCCGCGTCTGTTTCGCACACCCGCTCGCTGAGGATATCGTTCGCCCGCGCCGTCAATCGTGGTCAATCGAGCCATCAAAGTTCACCGTGGAGCCATCAAAGTTCGAATTTCGTGTTGTCTTCCTGCGCGGAGGTTCGAGTTCTTTATTTGACTTACATATGAGCAAAGGTATGCTGTTCAGATTCTGAGTTTTATCAGCGGAGGTCTATTGTCGGCTTTCTGCCTTTAACAGTTTAACAGTTAACTTCAAAATTAATCCGGCTCCAATTACCATTGGGCGGAACCATCCATGGATTGTGCTGAACCTGAGGCAGTGGTTTCGAATCTGGATATAGATATCATTTAAATACCAAAAACAACTCATATCGATAGCATTTTCAAATGTGAGAACCCATATAGATATCACTTGCATATCGGGATTCGGAACAACATAACCCAGATTCCATCGTATCGAAATCCTGTGTATCCTTTCCGGTTCTGCTATGTTTACCATATGATAAAACACCCTCAAAATTATTTATGATTGTTATGGTCTCTCGGATCTCCTTTTGAAGTTTGATCTCTGCTAGTCATGTTGGCAATTTTGGCATTGCCCTTTGTACAATCTTTTATACATACCGTCCATTGTGTTGCTAGTAGCTACAACACATGTACAACTCACATTTGGTTTAACCGTTTCTTTCAACATAAATTTTCCCCCCACAATTTCTTAGGAGATGGATATAATTATTAATGCCGTCTCTTCCTAGAAGAAGACAGAAAAGCAAATGACATTGTAACAAATAAAAGTGAGTAGGATTAAATCCAGAACCCAGAAATTAGAATGGATAAAGTTTAAAGTTCCTGTAGATGACCCAACTTCTCCCCACGAGGGATCTAAGAAGGCACCTTTCACAGACTAGGTGGATACCACAGTCAATCTCCTGACCTCAATGCAGAAAGTACCTCACTTGGTAGCTCCCGTTGGTGTGATCTGCTGGGAAAGAAGCCAGTTCATCTTTGAAAGGAAGAGAACTTAGTTCCATTGAATAGTCAGATTGGTGTTTTTGGATTGGTGATTACTGATTAGTCAGAGAACTTTATTTTATTTCATTTAGTTCCATGTTAGGTGCTTTTTCACTCTCCTACTTATCTGCAATTTTAATTTTTATTTATTTTTTGTCTTGCAGGCCGCAGGAGCCATAAATTAAACAAAAGCAGCAAAGCCACAACTTCAAATCTCGATTCTTCAATCTTAACAGAAGCCACAATTTAAACACAAGTCCAAAAACAACTACAATGCCGGAGGGAGAAGGATTTTGCTTGGGCTTATTGTGACAAGATTCCCGGAAGCGCCAAGCTCCTTTACAAATTTTGCAAAGCAGAATGTAGTGGAGGCATCTATAGATTCAAGTACCACATTGCACAGATACCTGGGCATGATATAGGTCTCTGCAATAAGGTTGACGATAATGTCAAACACCAAACAGTCTTGGCCCTTGACATGTTGACGCAACATAATGCTAAGAGAGCAAAGCAAAAACAAGAAATAGGAACTCTTGGAGTTGAAGTTTCTTCTTCCAATACCCCCTTTTCATCTCCTTCTATTGAGTCCTCAATGCCATTCCCAAGTTTCTCACACATGCCTCCAAGTCCAAGTCAAAGTCAAACTCAAGCCCAGAGGGATCATCCTGCATTCAACACTGGAGGTGGAAACATTAACACTTTTTTTGCTCCCCGCACAAAACCTGGTTCCCAACCTACCTTGGATGGCACTGGTTGGAAAAAAGATATCCATAGACAGGCAAGGAAAGCCATTGCTAACTTTTGGTACTATTCTGACATACCTTTCCATTGTGCCAGAAGTCCTTATTGGCAAGCTATGATTGATGCAGTCGCTGTTGCAGGTCCAGGATTCAAAGCCCCTACATCAGAGAGCCTTAGGACATATTTGTTGTTAGAGAGTGTTGAAGATGTCATGCTTGTGCTAGCTGAGTTTCGTTCATCATGGGTAGAGACAGGGTGCACCATCATGAGTGATGGATGGACTGATCAGAGGAATAGAACTTTAATAAATTTCCTTGTATCTTGTCCAACAGGCACAATGTTTCTCAAATCAGTGGACGCCTCAGAAAAGGTTAAGACTGCCCAACTTATTTGTGAAATGATGGAGGAAGTCGTTCAAGAAGTGGGAGAAGAACATGTTGTACAAATTGTCACCGACAATGCAGCGAATTATATGGCCGCTGGTAGACTTTTTGAGATCAGGCACCCCACTATTTTTTGGACCTCTTGTGCTGCCCATTGCTTAGATTTAATGCTTGAGGACATTGGTAAGCTTCATTGGATACATGAGGTTGTGGAGAGGGCAAAATCCATAACCAAATACCTGTACAACCACACTATTGTCCTAAACACCATGAGAAAATACACTGAAGGTAAAGAAATTGTTCGACCTGCAGTGACTAGATTTGCAACAAATTTCATATCTTTGCAATCTGTGGTTGAGCAAAAGATAAATCTGAAGAAGATGTTCTTGGGACCTGAGTGGATGGCATCTAAACATTCCAAGACCCTTGAAGGCATTGAAATTGTGGCACTTGTGTTTAATGACGGTTTTTGGAAAGATGCTGAAGAGATTATTGCTGTGACAGAGTCCCTTGTCAGAGTTCTCAGGTACTTCAAGTCTTTTAACTTTTTTCATTTTAAAAATTTCATTTCAAACTTCTTTTTATTTTCAAAGTTTCATATTTCATTAATTTTGAAAGCTAAATTTCAGGATGGTTGATGGTGACAAACCCGCTATGGGTTACATTTATGAGGCGATGGATCTCGCAAAGGAGGCCATCAAAAGAAGATATGGGGATGAGGAGGCAAAGTATTTGCCTCTTTGGGATATTATTGATGCACGTTGGGATAGGCAATTGCATTCCCCCTTACATGCTGCTGGGTAATTCTTAAACCCACAGTATTTTTATGATAAGAGCAAATTTAATGAAGATGGGGAGGTTGGCAGAGGACTTATGACATGCATTGAAAGGTGCTCCCCTGATCCAGAAATTCAAAGCCGTGTCTTTTCCCAACTACAGGATTATAGGACGCCAGCCAAATTATTTGCCTATACCAGTGCTATACGAGAAAGGACTAGGATGCTGCCAGGTACCTTGAAGGCTTCATCAATTCATTAAATTTGTTTAAAATTTATTTTGTATGTTAAATGTTTTATTAAATTTTGTTTTCTTTTAAGTTTTTATTATTTAGTGCTTACTACTCACAAACACTTGGCATTTGTTAGGTCTTTGGTGGCAAAATTTTGGTAGTGATACCCCAGATTTGAAAAGATTCGCCATTCGAATCTTAAACCAATCATGTAGTGCTTCAGGTTGTGAGCGCAACTGGAGCATGTTTGAAAAAATACATTCTAAGAAGCGCAATCGATTGACACAAAAGCGCTTAAATGACCTTGTATTTGTCCATTATAATCTACGACTTCGCAACAAGCAAATACAAGGTGAGAGCCTGAATTTGAAGTTTTCATAATTTGATTTGCACTTTAAAATTTAAACTTTAAAGTTCAAACTTTAATTTACATTTCAATGTCTCACGATAATGACAGGTTTGGATCATTCACCAATCAACCTTGAGGAGATAGATCTGCAAACTACAAATGCATCAGATTGGGTCCAAATAGAGGAGGAGCCTCCTCTTTTAAGTCTACATGACTTGGAGAACTTAGAGAGTCAAGCAAGTGAAGGAGTGGGAGGAATTGCTTCTAGTTCTCACTCTTAGAGTGTTAGACTCTCAGTTATTGATTTTTTACTAATTTGCTTGGCAGTATTTTCAATTTTGTAAACTTTTAGAAGCATACGCTTCTGGTTCTATGTAGTCACTGGTTAGGACTCAGTACTTCGGATCATGTTTGGACTCATAACATATATGAGATACTTATTCATTCATGATATTTTGGACATCTATTGATATTATGCATTGTTTGGACATGGCTTTATTGAATATCAATGAAAAATATTTGTTTTAATTCAAATTATGTGTATATCTTTATTTATTGAATTTGCCGATTTTTTCCCGATTTTTTCCCGATCCGATTCAAACTCTTCGCTCTTTTGCCTCGCCGATTTATTGCCGATTCCGAGTCTGGTAACATTGGTTATTATATGATTCTTGTCATAATAAATTTAAGTTTAATTTAATTCATTTTCCATATGGTTTAATTTAATTCATTTTCCATATATAAACACTAAATATTAATACAATCAAATAAATTATTGAAAAAATACATATTTACAATAAAAAAATTCATGAAATTGAGAAATTAAAACATTTATAATATTAAATATATATTTATAAACATTCATATAATATTAAATATATACTAGATTTCAAAATCTACAATAAATATTACAGTTATATAATTAAGATTATTTATTTCATGAACATTAATATTATATATATATATTAATGTTTATATATATAATATTTTTTTTTTAATTATATAATTATATTATATATTAAGGTGTATATTATTAAATTGAACTATCTCTACTATTTTTATAATTTTAATTTTTGAAATATTATATATTTTTTATAATGATATAGTGAATATGAAAAATTTGTAATTTTAAACCAGTACTATGTAGTAGTTAGTACTTGTTATTTAGTTTGAATGTAGTTAATTAGAGTATGAACTCTTGAGACGTGTGAGATTATCAATTAAAACCTTCATAAAAGAATATAAATGAAAGTGAAAATGTTGTTTTTGGTGACGGCCTTACCTCATTGGTTGTAATGAAGTTTTATAGCTTTATTTTTTTGGTAATTTTTGGTTCAAATTGATACAAGGAAACTTAGTTTCAAGTCAAAGAGATGTAAATTCCAAGAAACTTGTTTTGCAATCTCCTACAAATTCCATGGGAAGTGTACATCATTGATATAAAGTTGAATGCAATTGCGTTTGTGGTAGTAAGGCATGGGAATATGGAACAAAATTTTTAGAAAATATGGAACAAAATTTTTAATGCTACCAGTCAAATGACATCCTGTTTTAAACATGGCTTCTTTATTTTGAGAAAAATGGAGTTCGGTTGATCTACAATTTGTGATGAATCGCTAGTAATTATAAATCAATATCCAAACACACAATTTCTAATAAAAAAATAAAAATAGTTTAATTATTAAAATAAATAAAATATATCGATATCCATTTTAAAAACGACGGATTAGGTTACGAGGAAAGGAAATGAGTTGCGCAGCCTCTGATGGTGCTAGGGCTTCTAGCTGCTGCCATGGCCAGAATGCTGCCCCTGAAGCTCTCCAGCCTCCAGAAATTCGTGAACAATATCTCTTGGGAGAAGCATAGACCCTCCTTTGCCATGAAGACAAAAAGATAAAGGAGTTTACCTGTAAGAAGGCAACAGTGGATCCCTCCAACTGCAGCTGCGCGCACGATAGGAACAGGGTTGGAGCTCTTTGGACAAGCAGTGTTGCGAGAAGGAAACCGACAACCCGGTTCTGCAACGGTGAGCACCCTCCGGTAACCATCGCTTCCCAGATCCATCCGGCTGTGACAGTGAATCAGATCCCTGACATGCCTTCGCCTAAGCACAATACTGCCTCTATTCACATCAGCGTGGATTTGACGGAAGCCTGGCTCCTCCCACCTCCGCCTCAGGATCTAACCAGGCCCAAGCTGAGCAACGCGACTTCCGCTGCATCCTGCGCAGACCTCCGAATGAAGGACCCCATCAACAGCTGCGCGTATCAGATCAACTCCCCATTTACAGCCAACAATAGGGAAATATCTACCACTCACAGCCTTCCTCCACGCCATCTTGGACCCTCGCTCCATCGCACCTCTCTTGAAAAGGCATGCAATACACCCTCCTTCCAGATCCAGATCATTCTTCTCAATGGAAAAACACAGTTCTGTTGGGTGTGATTTGTAGATCGGGTGCAAAGTCTAAAGCATGTCCTAGAACACAAGCTGAGGATCCCTTCCGGCATGTAGCGATTCCTCTACAGAGGTAAATAGTTCGAGAACAACCTCTCGCTCTTTTTTTATAACATTGAGAAAAACACTACTATGGTTTTATCCCTTCGTCTGCGAGGAGGGGCTTTTGGGCAGCCCTCCTCTGCACAAGCTTTCTCCTACAAGGACGCTGTCCATGCATAACATCCCAAGAAATTTGCACCTCCTCCTGAGGCTCCCAAGCCTTTTTTAGTGGACAAAATGGAAGATATACCAGCGATTGAAATCTCCCACCCAACAATGGATGACTAGTTTCAGAAATATGCAGAAAGGGCCATAATCTGCCGATTCAACGGATTATGGACATGCTCAGCAGATCTCTATCAATGGGTTCACTCTACTTGGACCAATAACAACCGTATTTTCTTATGCTCAAAGGGTTCCTTCATAGTTCTGTTCGTTTTCGAAGACTATCAAAAAGCTTTAACAGGAGGACCTTGGTTCTAGGGAAAAGCTAGGCTTTTCCTCACACCATGGTTCCCAGACTTCGACCCCTCCACGACCATCATCACCAAGCTACCCATTTGGGTCAGGCTCCCAAATTTACTGGCCCCTCTATGGTACTATTCTGTATTTCAAGGAATCGGAAATACTCTAGGCCTCTTTCTGGCAACGAATACCTCTAAGGGGGAATCAGACATATACACCTTCGGTAGAATATGCGCTGAAATAGACATCAGCAAAGGCCTGCCAGATCAAATCAATCTTAGAGTGGGAGAATTCCATTGGACATGGACCCTAGACCATGAGAATACTGCCTTCTGATGCCGCTACTGCCACCAAACAAGACACCTTCAGAACTCTTGCTCCTCCTTCCTGGTCCAAAAGAAGAAGAACATCCACAAATCAAACTCCAAAAGCTGGAAGCTTTGTGTCTCGCCTCCCATGGATGACATCGATTCCTTGAGCTCGGATGAGGATGAGGGAGAGATCGAAGCAGATGCGGAGGTTGCAAAGCAAGAGAAGGGCATGACATCGACAGACCCTAATGTGCCCACTGGTCCCACAAGTGCACAAAAATGGTCTCATGAAACCTCCTCCTCAGATTCGGATAAGAAGCCCTCTCCTTCAGACACCAACATGCTCCAAGTGATACTAGCCCAAAAACCCTAGGATGGTTGGGTCAAAGTTTCAAAAAAGAAATGAAATAAATGTCGTACTAAGGAAGCAACCCACTTGAGGTAGTGTCCAGTGTTTGTCTTATGGCTCCCTTGCTTTTATGTCTGAATATCTTGCTTCTCTCTTGGCTACTCTATGGGATCGAGGTTGAATATTCTTCATTTCCGGTTCCGTGTTATCTAGCCTCTACTCTTTGTAATCCATCTTGTACCATACGCTCTTTTAATAGAAATAGACTAATTTACCAATATATATATATATATCATTATCCCTTTTCAAATATTTTCTAAATATTATACTTGTGTCGATGATTTGTAATTTAGTATTAAAATGGATGAATTTGACACTCACTTTGAATAAAACGAGGAATAATACATTAAATAGCTTTAACAAAATTCACACATTAACATGGTAACTGAGATAGTCTTCTATGTTTGTTTTGAGGAAAGAGGATAAAACAAGTTTAAAAAACCAATTGAAAAAGATGAGAAATTGAAGGCTAATCTCCCAATATATGCCGAACTATCTGCAACTACTTGAAGTAGATAATGGAACTTCAAAGTGGGATCTGGGTAATAAGTGGTTGGAGTTTCAAATCCTTTGACTTGCCTAAACAACAAACATTAATCAGAGACACATGAAAGGATTCAAAAAAAAAATTGAGTTCAAGAATATCAATTTCTTGAATTCTTGATATGCTTGGACCAAAAATTATAAAAACCTATGTTAAAATAAAACAAATTCAACAAAGATATGCAAAAAATGCTCACGAGATCCTAAACATTATTAACTATATATCAATAAAACTTTCTTAATAAAATTAGGAAAGAAATTCTCACAAGATTCTAAAAACTAATAACTAATTATCATAATATTTATTAATTATAAAAGCTATGTGCAAACAAGAAAAAAATTATGATTAATGTAATTGGAATTGAAAATAGAGAAATAAAAAAAAAAGACAAAAAAGAAAGTACAAGTCAAATTAAAAAGTGATTGAACTTATATGTATATATATATATGAAAAATATTTTTTAATTATTTTTTCCTTTTTAAAATTTGTCATCTTAAAAACCCATTATTGAAAAAAGTTTTTTTTTTTGTTTTTTTTGTTTTTTTTTAAATTATTTTTTTGGCCTTAAAAATTGTCATCTTAAATTGAAAATATGGAAGAAAAACTATAATTCACTAAAATGGAAATAATAGAAAAAAGAAAAAAAAATTAAAATTTAAATAAAAAAGAAATAAAACAAAAAACAAAAAATTAGTAACTAATAGAAATAGAAGTTACTAAATACTCCATAATAAGACCTCAACCAATCACCTCACCATTAAATCAATTTAAATAATAATAAAAAATTAAAAAAATGAATTCCCAAAGTTAATTTATGGATAAGTGACAAAAATTTTTGGTCAAAGACAAACTAATAAGGAGTCAAAAGAAAAACTAACTAATAAACAATCAAAGGAAAAATTGAATGCTTAATAATTAAGAAGTTATATTAAAAAAATAAAAATTGCATATTTATGAAAAGCAACTTTAATATATATATATATATATATATATATCGGTTAACAAGCTTTCATATTATTATCAAAGGGAAACTGAGTACAAAATTCATCTCCAAGGACCTTTCTCTCTCATGCCGAACAGACTTGATAAGCATAGGGTCTGAAGGAAAACAATGACACCCCGGTGTCGGAATTTATTTCCGAGTGGCCTATTAGTCATACCATACATAGTCAAAATTGAACAAAACCCAAAGCAAGAGACAACCTCTTCAGGCAGATTAAGCGGGAAGACAGGAGGGTCAACAAAGAGCCCTGGATGTTCATGCATGTGGAAGTCAATGTGTTCCACCCTCACCTCCAGAGTGCGAAGGTGGTTGTTGGTGCACCGATGTTGTCGCCGAATGCTTTCCAAGTTGTCCAAGATTTCATTCTAGACATGGTGAACATTGTTGATGTAGGCAACCAATTCATTTCTGTCCTCATAACGTTGGTCCCTCAAGATGTCAATATTAAGTTGAATATTTTTCAACTGGCCTGCAATAGAGTCTAGGGTGGTTGGAACTAACACTTGTCTCGGAGAGCAGGGAGGAGAGATTGTGACATCCTCCTTTGTGTCCCTACTAGCTACGTTTTCCGAGGACGAGTGACTGCCCTCGTTCCAATGTTGATTCCCTTCTTAGCGAGGAATTCCCCCCTGATGAGGATGGCCCCGCTGGTGCAACATTGAGGTAGGGCGAGGGAAATTGAAGGTGATCGAGGCCTATAGAAGGATCATCCTTTCGACATGAAACACCCACTAGTATAGAGATGAAAAATGTAAAATAAATCACAAAACAGATTACTGGACCCAACGAAACCGAGACTGGAGGTGCTTCGCTTCTTCTTTCAACTATCTCTGCCACCACCCCAATTTGAGTCTGCTCAAATTGCACCCCTCCCAGCGAAGAGTGCACAAACCTCTCGAAAACAATGAGAACATGAGTAAGCCAACATAGAACAAACCCTTCCAACACCAAGAGAGCCGAATTGAAACAAATCCCACTGTGTTACCAACCCGAAATCAAAACACGAGCGAAGAGGATGACGACTCGGCCGGAGGAGACCAGTCCAAGCTAGGGAAAACTAGTTGTGGGAGCAAAGCCCTTCCCCCTGAGATAAATTTGAGCACTCAGCAGACAAACCGAGAAATCCCGAAAGGAAGCTTAGTTTCATAGCCACCTCTGTTGTGCCAGGATCCCACGGATAATCCCTGGTCGAGACCTCTCCTTGCTCCAGGATAAACTATGTCCTACATTCTCACCTTCCCAGTGTCATGACCCCTACCAGGCAAACTAGAGCTCGAACCCAAAATCCTCTGCAGTCTCCCACCTCATCGCCCAAAACACCACATTGAACATCTTCAGAAGCCGGATCGAAGTTATAACGTCGCCACAAGCGAGAAGGTTGCCCACCCGCGAGATCTTAATGATGACCGTATTCATAATGATACTTTTAAAGGGTACATAGAGTCCCAACAGACTCCGTATGCTGCCATGTTGCCACATATTACACCGTTCCATCACCCCATCAGAGAAACTTTAATATTAATATTAAAATTAAAAAAATAATAATCCATATTTATAATAAAAATTCATTAATTCACTTTTATGAGTCAAAATCTACTGCACCAAAACACTCGAACCAAAATTCATTAATTCACTTTTATTAGTCAAAATCTACTACACCAAAACACTCAAACCATTAAAAATTCATGAATTCACTTTTATGTGTCAAAATCTAAGACATCAAAACGCTCACATCATTAACATGCATTGATTACGAAAGTTACCAAGATTATTAAAGTCCACTATTTTAGTCACGGTTGGTTTTAGATTTTCTCCTCTTTGGGTAACACTCGGTAACTTTGATGGATCCAAGGGCACATTCCACACTACCAATTTTGTAAGAATTTCTGATGAATCCTTTTTGATGGAATGTCCCACTGTAGCAAAGCTAGTGAAACTGCGAGAAGCATGTGTAGTGTTGGGTAAGTTTGAAGATGCTAATATGTGAGCTTGACAAAATCAAAACCTCGAAAACAAAAGAAACCACGCAACCTTTCTTATAGAATGAATTGCAGACGAAAATCATCCTTTAAGTAGACTCGTTATTGGTAAAGTTGGTAAGTTGGAGTGAAGTAGACGTAACAGTTTGAAATCCAATACCAGAAATCCAATACCATGAATTTATTGCATGCAATGGGACATGTGATCCATGACTCCCCACAATGTACATACTAAATCAGCGTGTTAATTACAAAAATGTACATACTAAATCAGTGTGTTAATTACAATTTTAGAAATTTGTAGTCTAAAAAATTTACAAATTAGTTTGGGAAATAATGGAAATTTTAGCACTCAATGCCATGAATTTATTGCATGCAATGGGACATGTTCTCCATGACTCCTCCACAATGTACATACTAAATAAGCTGTTAATTACAATTTTAGAAACTTGTAGTTTAAAAAATATACAAATTAGTTCGGAAAATAATGGAAATTATAGCATGATTATGACATAATTTAAATAAATGTCTTTTGGATTAATTACATTATTAGGATTTGGTACACGTTCTAACCTAATGTGGTTCATCCCCAGGTATGAATAAATAGTATGGATGCATCATTGCCCAAAAATAGGCGTTAATTATTAAAAAAATAATATTAAAATTAGTTGTTAAGAAATATTTATTAAATGGGTTAATGAATAATAATACCAAAGAATTTATTTACAAATATTTTAATTAAAGGTATTTAATTAAAATATTTGTAAATAATATTTTTGGTATTGTTATTCATTAATCCATTTAATAAATATTTCCTAACAACTAATTTTGATATTATTTTCTTAATAACTAATTAACTAATTCAATAATGACTAGTTTTTAACGGCTATACTATTTATTCATGAAGATCGATTAGCTTTTTCACCTTCTCCTGAGGATGAACCACATTAGTTTTTAAACCTTGTCCCGAGGATGAACCACATTAACTGGTTTGAAACATTGACCAAATAAAAAATGTGGGTAACATTTGTCAAACTTCACGATATGACAAAATTTGACAATTTTTTTTGAAAATGTGGGTAACATCTGTCAAACTTCACGATTTTGGGTGCCCCACGAGTTTTTAATTGTGCTGAATCCATTTCCACCATTAAAAAAAAAATAATAATAATAAAAAAAAATTAAAAAAAAAACCAAACATTACTGCATTTTGATTTTTTGAATTTTTTTTTACCAAAATTCGACAAGAATACTGCCATCCAAACGAATTTGTGGCGTCACCGTCACTGATTTTATCTCTTGTTAAGATTCATATCTTACATGGACTTTAAGCTTAGTCCATATTAAATTAAGTATATTAATATCCAAAAAAGAAGAGTGAAAATTCGTATTGCTTTATTTGTGATATGGACTCAGAATCTTAGTCAAATGAAGCCTATGAGAAACACCCAAACAAAATCATATCACAAATTAAGAAAACAAGTGCTAAATTTAGCGGTGCTTGAGATTACAGCTCCAATAATGAATGCACCATTTCGGTTGCTGGTTGTTCACACTTGGCTTTTGCAAAATTTTCAGTGGTGTGTAATGTCTAATGTATTTTAGGGTTTTTGATTTGAACAATGATAGTAGTGTTGTTTCTAGAGATTTGAACAATGATAGTAGTGTTGTTTCTAGAGATTTGAACAATGATTTCATCTACATCAGGCTTATAGGCCTGGTATTTTTTCTTTTGTCCACATTTTCTTGTGCTTCTATGACTTGGATCTCCTAGCGAAGTGACTCTAATTTTCATAAATATATCATTACCAGTATTTAGCCAATTAGTACTATTTTCTTGAAAGTAAATTACATGACCACCATATGCAAAGCTCTCAAGATGACGAAGATTATCCAGAGTGACAATAATTACATGGAGATTGTAAAATCTGCAAGAAGATAAAAGAAGCTCAACACTGCCGCATGGGTAAAAACCATAATATTAAAAACCAGTTGGCTTGAACTAGAAACTGGTCAAACCGGCCGATTCATTAGCCGACCGAGTCAAACTGGTAGAAAACCCAGGTTTGACCCTCCTCTTCGCCAAAAAAACCGGTCCAACTAGTGCTAACCAACCGATTTAGGATGGAACTGGTCGATTAATGGTCAAACCGGCTGGTTCCATCCTAAACTGACTGGTTCATTGCCAGGCAAACTATGGACCCCACATAATGCATTTTTGTGAGTTTTGGAGTTATTTTTAGGGAAATTTAGGGTTGTTTTCCTCCAAAAACATCCCCTCCAAGAAAAGCATGCCTACCCCCTCTTTTTCCTGACACATCCCTAGCAATGTGGCAATTAATGGTAATGTTTAAGAATGGTAATGGTAATGTAAAAGTGACATTTCCTTTATTTTTCATTTTAATCCTTTTACTTAAATGTTTAACATTACCATGAAATGACTCAGGATGTTTGAGAGTGGTTTCGACCTCATTGGATTTCATATGGAGAAACTAGAATTTTAGATTTCACTCAAAATTCAGCAGACTTAATGGATTTTAGGGTTTCATGGTTTGGGGGTTTGCAATGTTTCCATTTGATTCTATCATGTGTAAGGGTATGATATTGGCATTTGATCAAGAGCATGAAGCCCTTTAAGAACCTTGATGTTGGTGGCATTGATTGTTGAAATTTTTTGATGTTGGTGGTATTGATTGTTGAACTCCCCTATAGTGGCCTTAACAAATATGTACCCTTCACTCAAAGGAAAACCACTGGTTAGACATGCTAATATTTTTCTACCGCAATTTAAGGTTTAGGAGATGAACCCTTCACTCAAACCAAAATCATTGGTTAGGCATGTTAAACTTTTTCAATTTCTATCATGTTATAATGTTGAGCAATCCAAGTCTGAAGACTTTGACCTAGATGATTTTTATGTATCTCTTGTTGATGATCCCATTTCTAGTAGCGATGAATCAATGATGAGTTTCATGAGAGACCATGTTGCTCATTGATTTGTAGTTTTGATGCCTATTTCTGTTCATACTACTACTACTACTACTAAAGTTGTAAATGAGTTTTAGGAGTCCTCAAACTCTGAGCCATATTATTTAAATAGCTCATGTTGATGATCCCTTGTCTAGAAGTGATAATGATTTTGATCATGTTGACGAGTGATCATGTTGTTGATCACTAATATGTAGTCTTGTAGTAGGCCAATGGACTCATAGCTTGTAGCATTGTTTTTGGAATTTACAGGCCATCTGGAGTCTCATTGCTTATGTATTTTTTCGTTGATATGTATTACACATGGTGCCATTTTGATATATTCACCTTTATATGGTATATAAATGAGAAAAATTGGCACCCTAGTTGTACTCAAGATTCTGCTGCTTAATAATACAAAACCCTCAGATCTGTTGCACCGGTTTTCCTGAGTTGAGTTTTTCCGGGGACTTAGTCCAAAAATAACTGTGTCAAATGTGGATATTTTCCATTGTGTTTTGTTCAATTTGTTTCAACACTTAGATTTATTCCACAACATTATTTGTGTAGATTGCTTCAGTAATTACTTCGATATTTCATTGTAATGAAATAATTAATGGAAAATAATAGGAGAAGTAATTCAAATTTGTTGTAGTAGGAATCCAAATTTAGGATTTTTCACATGGTATCAGAGCTTATTCAAGCTGAAGTGTAGGAGAAACAAAAGAGAACCAGCAGATCAATGCTGAAGAGACTGGGAACTGCATAGGCAGCAGTAGACTACCCCAGAAATTATGTAGTCTAGCCCATGAGGGCAATCCAACGCAGAAAGGGCTACCTCTGAGAGAGCTGACAGAGGGGTAAGTTTTTTCGGTTGCAGAAGAGGCAGCGCAGCAAACCAGCATAGCTGAAGGACGCAGTTGCTGCACAACAGTGAGTGCTGGTGCATAAGCATCAAAAAATTTCTGAAAAACACAGGTTGGGGATTTCTTGACCTCAAAGAGTTTTCTTACTCAAAGAAACTCAGTGTTTTCTTTGCAGCAGCAGAAGCATTGGCTTACTCCTCAAGGAGTGTGTAATTATAGCTGAGCAGAGGGTTAGAGGAAGATATTGATAGTTGAGGAGATGGCCAACAACGTATTGTGTGACCAAGAAAGATTGGAGGGTGCTTCCAACTATGTTATTTGGAATTCAAGGATTCAATTTCTCCTTGATTAGCATGATCTAAAGGCCCTCATTGACAACGGAGTTGCACAACCTCTAGATGCAGCACATCTGAGAGCCTTCAAGAAGAACATGGAAAGAGCCAAATGATTGATCATAGATGGTGTGAAGGATCACATCGTACCTCACATAGTAGCAAAGAACACTGCTAGAGAAATGTGGGTAGGGTTGGAAAAGCTATACCAAGGATCTTCCGAGCAGTGGAAGATGTATTTGGAGGAGAAGATGCGTAACACCAAGATGAAGAAGGGAGAGCATTTTGACTCCTTCATGTCTCGTATTCAGGATAACCGAGACCAGCTGTCAACAGTGGGGTCAGCACCTAGAGACTCAGAGCTGGTAAGGCTAACTCTGAACTCTATTTCAGAAGACTATCAATTCTTTGTCCAGAGCATTCTGGGCAGAGAAAAGCTTCTAGGATGGGAAGTGATGTGGGTAGCCTTGCAACAAGAAGAGTTGAGAAGAGATCTCCTCAAAATGAGGATGGAAGTAGCGGTTCGAAAGTTAAGAAGGAGGAAGAAGATAACACAACCCTTGCATCGAAGGGGAAGCAGAGATAGAAGAAGAAATATATGTCGAAGATCAAGTGCTTCAGGTGTGGGGAAATGGGACATTATTCCACACAATGTACTCTTAAGAAAAAGGACAAGGAGGAGAAGCAAGATCCTCAAGACGGAGTTGCCAAGATGAGGCAGCAGTTGATTGTGCTATATTAGCTCATATTCCAAAAGGAGAGAAGTGGGCTGACTTGGAATTGTAGATCCAGAATCTACAGGTGGCAGGATCCTTGAGTATCTCCGAACTCTTGGATCACATGTGAGTTACGACAACCTTAATACAGTTGCAGTGGAAGATGAAGAGACATTACAGTGGCTAGCAGTACTAGAGCCTGATTAGCGCAGAGAGGGTGCAACAACATATCAGTTGAGCAGCAGCAGCACAGAGCACACTGGTACAACACAGTGCTCATGCAGCAGCAACACAACATATTTAGAGGGCTAGTGCATAAGTTAGCAACATTCAGTCTTATTATCAAAGATGCAGTTTTACTTGTCCAATTTCGGATGTTTTTCTGTTGCAATTAGAAACAGTGAAGCAGTGCAGCAATAGAAGTAGTTGACCATCAGCAGCAAAGGAGAAGCAACAACGTAGTGCACAGTAGTGCAGCGCAGGGCAGAGCAGTTCTCACGCAGTGCAGAGTAGTGCTCACGTAGTGCAATAACATGGTTGCAAGATCCAGAGGGAGTTGTAGTACAATGGCAGTTGGCAGCGACATGCAGGGTCAACAACAGTACAGATGCAACATTTTTGTGCAGTTTTGGTGAGCAACATCAACAACACAACATCAGATGTTCCAGAAGTCATAGCAACACATTGAGTTGTCTTGCTAGAACACTTTCCTCGCTAAGAGGGAGTGTTGATTTATGGTAGCATCGAATGTGCTCTAGCTTGTAATTTTCTATATAGGCTAAGACACATGTATTCCATAATGCCCATAAAGGATTTTAGAAAATTCCACTTAGAGATGGTTTAATTAAAATAATTAATCATTTTTTAATGTTTTCCTAAGTCTAAACTTAGGGAAATTGATTAATTAAAGGGTATGAATTAAACTAAGTGTGAATCTTCTAGATAAAGTCATGGATCACCTCCAAGTTAATCTTAGCCTTTGATTATGTTTTAATCTTGGATGTTGAAGGGTCAACAAAGGATTATAAGAAGGAGGGTGAGGGGCCTATGGAAAACACATTGATCATTCGGAATTTTCGAGCTTGTGAGAGAGACACAACTTTTTGATGAAGATCAAATCACTAGGGTTGGGTTTGCTAAGTGATTTGATTCAGTGATCAGTTCGAGAGAGGGGAAAATGTAGTAACTGGTCAGGAGGACCAGGAGTACATTTCAGAGAGAGAGGCAACAGTCACGCAGAAGTGGCAACGTAGTCACTTGGAGGGGTGACGCAGTTCCTTAAGGGAATCATGTAGAAGTGACATAGTGCTTTCTTGATTCAGTCTGGAGATAGCTGGAAGCTGGGGTTTCTGAGCCTAGAGGGCCAAAAATTAGTTTCATATAAGCTTTGATCATTTGCAGAGGAGAGGTGACACAGTTCTTCAGCTTCCGCACGCAAGCTTACGCAATTGCAGCGTAGGCATCACACAGAGGCAGAGAGGGGCTTCACCAGCGCTATTTAGATCAGCCAGGTATTTGTAGACTAAGGTATATCTCACATTTATTCTGTTGCCAAGATTTTCTCTGAAGGGTGAGCCAGATATTGGCACCCTAGTTGTACTCAAGATTCTGCTGCTTAATAATACAAAACCCTCAGATCTGCAGCATCGGTTTTCCCGAGTTGGGTTTTTCTTGGGACTTAGTCTAAAAATAACTATGTCAAATGTGGATGTGTTCCATTTTATTTTGTTCAGTTTGTTTCAACACTTAGATTTATTCCGCAACATTATTTGTTTAGACTACTTCAGTAATTACTTCGATATTTCACTAAAATGAAATAATTATGGAAAATAATAGGATAAGTAATTCATATTTGTTGCAGTAGGAATCCATATTTAGGATTTTTCACACTCCACGTTCCCAATTATTTTCCTCAACTTTCCAAGCCTCCCCACACTACTGTCATGAGATTTTTGTGAGAGTTGTGTGGAGAATCACTCTCGTGGCTCTATGGTTTGACTACATGAAAGGTAGAGAAGAAAATTATAGACCATTGGCTACCATTCTTTCTACCCAAATCTGGTCACTGTTCTACCCAGTCATGGCGATCTACAAAATGGCCAAGAGAAGAGGCAATGTGTGGCTTTTCACAATGGGCATGATGCTCCTTTCTTTGTTGATTCAGTCTACACTTGTTGAATGCGACACCTACGCTATTGGGGATTGCATGGGGTGGGGTTTTCAAACCGACCTAACTCTCTCGGTTGTTGGGAAGACATTCAAGGTCGACAACACTCTCATGTTCAACTATTACAAGGGATTTCACGACGTCATCATGGTGGATGTGAACAATTATGAACCTGTACTCCGGGGATTTTACCGCGCTACGACAATGGCAACAACATGATTACTTTGAATAAAGTCTTAAGGAACCTATGCATGAAGCCACTAGTTATCTATGGTGATTTCCATCGCTTAAAGCCTATGATTATTTGTCGATCAAAAATGGCTTAGAGCATGAATTCCTGACACATGAAGAAAATTTCTATTGACCTAGTGAAAATTTTTAACTGTCCTTTCATTATATGATCGACCAACGCCTGGAACTTGCATTCAAATTTCCTTGGAAATCAAGGAAGAGATTAGTGGTCTTACTCGCAGATGCTCTCGGTGCTTCCATTCTATCTATGGATGATCATTGGAAAAAGGAGTTGATTGGCATTGTATGGCTCAGTCCAAGAAAATCATAGTCAATCCCAACTAATATGGGGAGATGCCGAAATTATGGGACTCCAACACAATTCTCTAGCTGTAATTAAGTGAATCTCCATAGGGATCGTGACATTCCAGATGACCCTTCCGCGTAGACAGGCGATCCATTAAAGTCACCAACAACTATGTGCTCAATTTTGTGGGTTAGTTGGTGTTCAAATAGAATGATGGGGAAACCTTTGCGGAACATGGAATTTAGGCCAAACCCTTGCACCATTAGAGTCTCTGTGATTATGGAGATTTGATCCTTTCAAATTTGGGTTCAGGAAAATAGCAAGTGCCCTTGCATCTGCTAAATTTTTGTTTGGTGGCGAGATTAAACCCTAAGACAGAATGAGCAAAATGGCGTCAGAAGCAAAGAACCAAAAGAAGCCTAGTACAACGAGTAACTATGAAGAGGCATCCACATCCTTGATGGCATCACCTTCCATGCTAGCAGCCAATTTGTATCGAAACCCAAACATCAAAAGGAAGCCTGTTGTCATCATTGTGGTTGGACTGGCAGGAAGTGGCAAGACAACAATGTTGCATCAGCTTGTTGCTCACACGTAGATGTCTAGAATACGAGAATATTTTTTTTAATCTTGACCCTGCAGTCATGACTCTACCTTTTGCTGCTAATATTGACATTCGAGACATTGTCATGTACAAGGAATTAATGAAAGAGTTCAACCTTGGTCCCAATTGGGGAATTTTGACATCTTTGAACTTATTCGCTACAAAATTTGATGAGGTTATAGGATTGGTGGAGAAAAGGGTAGATGATCTTGGAAACATTATTGCAGATACACCAGGGCAGATAGAGATATTTACTTGGTTGGATTCAATCACCCAACATTTTGGGTAGGTTGGATCAGACTCCAATGAACTCCTTTCTTGTAGACTTCAGCCCTAAGTAGGATATTTCGCTCAAATCCTAGATTCGTCATCCTCCTGTTGTTTTCTTGCTGGAGTGGGCTTAAATAAAATTATGTATGAAGAGATGGGTCTCAGTCGACATGTATATTTCCATTGTGATAGATCACGCTTTTGCAATTGCGTATCCATGGTTAGCAATGAGATTTTATGCAATATTTGGCCACCTTATGAGGAATGTGGGAAAGTTATTATGTTGGAGCCTCATTTTCGTGTTGCATCCAAAGCAGATAGTCCAATATGTAGAACTTTATGATTCTATTTCTTTTTGGAGTCGAATGGTAGACATGGATCCGTGGCAAATCATCCTTGTCAATGCTTCATGACTGGTAATGGTGGGAATATAGAGATACAAAATTCCAAGCACCACTTGTGCAGTTCAATGGAACCCATCAACTTCACGGTGCCTGGATCTGTGGCTGAAGGAATCTAACTCGGGGTTAGTAAGTATCATAAACCAAATCTACTCAAGGAGGTTCCACTTCAAGCTCGCATGAAAACCTTATATTTCCAACTGGAACTGGATATGGAGGATCCTCATTCAAATCTGGTCATGAAGAAGACGTTTCAAATTTTTGTGAGAACCATGGAAGGGAAATCCACTATTATCAAGGTTCAAATGGGGGATTTGGTTTGAGATGTAAGGTAGACTATTCATAATGGATTAGGAATCTAGTTGTAGCTACAAAGCTTGATTTATGTAGGGAGATCATCACGAGATGTCAACCAACTATAAGAATATGGAATTGGTCGAGATGCATCCATTTCCTTAAACCTAAGGTTATGAGGTGGTTGTCAAGGATCCAATAGCTCAAAGGGTCTATTTTCATTTAAGGATGGGGTGAAAAGAAAGGCAAAGAGAAATTCCCAATATTCTTAGTCCCTATATTGTGAAGTATATAAATAAGGTTTTGGTTGTGATTGTAAACCTTCATGAGGTTAATGCACTTTACTTTGATTTTCATTCTCAAACAATTATAAGCATATTTAACAGATTTTGGCCCAAGTTGGAGGATCTACCTCATCCACAACTTTTGCACTTCATCCACAAGTTGTACAACCACTTGAAGAAGCATATGATCATAATTTTGCAGCCAACACTTATGCACAACTCATCCATCTTCATCGGTAAGTTAAGGTATGTCATTTTATAACTTTTAGCATATAATTCCTTGAAAAGCTGGAGTTATAATTATTAGAAAAAAAACACTTCCTTTCCTCACTTCATAAAAAAATTGCCAATACCATCAGTTGGGGCATATATTCATATCTATGCCATGCCACATTCATTCATAACACATTCATAAAATCAACATACTTGTTCCAAAAGCTATTTACTATTACATTATGATTCATACAAATGGCTTTTCAAATGTTTTTCAAAGATAATTGGATGCAAAAAAAATCATGGTTGTCACACAAGAACCAACCATGTTGCAATCCAATAAAAACACTTTGTAAAAGTATGAAGTTTTCCAATGTTATCATGCAAAGTTAAAATATAAGCCAAGCTCAAGAAAAAAATAAATCAATGTAATAGATTGCATGAGGACATGCAATACTTTTAGTTGGGGGGTAATAAAAGTATGTTGGGCCTTAGAATTTTTATTCATTTTCACTTCATTCATCCTTCCATAATATCACTTCCACTCCACTTCCATTTCACTACATTAACCTTACCATTATCATTATTTGGGTCACATTTCTATTTTTCCAAATATTATTAATTTCTAGTGATTTTAAGTGAATTTGTAGTCAAAATTTAGGAAATAATATGCATACACTAATACCTTACAAGTGGAATGAGATTGGTGCTATGTGTAGGTCAAAGAGAAGCTTATGCAAAAAGCCTCAACATTGCAATGCAGCACCCTTTCATCCATGATTGGTGTAACTTCAAGACAAGCTAGAATTTCATCTTAGGGTTTGTTTGTTTTTATTTTTATTTTCTTTGTTGTGTTAAAAATAAAAATAAATAAATAAAAATTAAATAAATAAAATTGAAAATAGACATTTCACTTCATGAACATCATATTTTCTTTCTAAAATGGTTTACAAGTCACAGATCTTAAATGAAAACGATTGTCTATAGACGCGCGGCGACCAATAGGTAAAAAAAATGTATTTCAGTTTGAATTTGAAGCATTCATACTAATTACTACATTATATGTTTCTCGAAGCTCTCACAATTTTCATGCAGGATTAGTACTAAGCTTTCAAAGGTTAAAAGACGATTTGATTTCATGCAGAAGTGATTTTAAGAAATCACAATAAAACATGCAACAATGAAAGCTGGGAGGAGCTAAACTTTTCATCGCACATGTCTGTCACACAGACATTTTTGAAAAAAACCCATTGCGTCATGACATGCTTAATTACTCTTCTCTTTCTACGATTTTCAGTCATCAATATCGAATTCCACTTCAATTATGACTTCACACATACATACTTTTCAAAGTCGCACACATTCATTCATCATTTCCAGTTCATCTTTTTCCTCATGAATAAAACCAATAAACTCTTTTTCCATGTCTACATTGCCTTGCTATCATTTTCCTAAAAACCTATTTCTATTACAATATTTTTCATCTATAGTCCTACCAATCATTTTGTACAAAATCGCGTTGACTGATGTGGGATTACTTAAGGCCCACCTTTCAACAAGTCTTGACTCATCGACCTCAACACCTTATTTGGGATAAATACTAGAGTCATTATTAGTACCTTGAGGCTTGTATGCCCTAATGACAAGTTCTCTCACCAACAGTCATGGGAATACATCAATGTCCGTTGATCGTTGGATCTTGCAAGTGGCTCGACATCAGTTCATTTTTTCGCACTTCGCAAGATGTTCTTGGGTACCTTGGAACTCATTGACATCAATGGTGAGTTTGCCTCGCATTGGTTAACAACATCCATTGATGGTTAGTAATCCAATGAATTCTTTTCATGCTCGACACTGACACATTCATTCGCATGACTAGAATTGTACCATTGGGTTTTGTAGCGGAAGAAGCCTATATATTTTTCATGACTCCATCAGCAGTTGCAACAACATTCCTTCAACCATATGAGAGTACTGCAGTTCCACTTTCAGACATCATCTTCCGATTCATACAACCAAGCAATAGTTCAGATTCTTTCACTTCTCTAGCAACATGACATTTTCTCTCATTCAACAAAATCAACATGAAATTTTCTTGATCAGAAGCAACAATAACTACATTTATATTGCATAGTTCATCAACTGTTTGGGTAATTTAAGGTATGTTATTTTCTAATTTTTAATCAAACAATTTCTTACATGTTGAAAATAAATAAACTTGGAAAATTCCCTCATCATATTACATTATCTTTCTCCTTTTCATAAACATAACACATCTTCAGTTGGGGGGGTGGGGGGGGGATATTCATTACCATTTGATTCCATTCATTACCTCATATATCGTCGACCAACATGACTCTTCCAAACTACACTTTGTTGCAGTTGATTCAAATACATTGAAATCTATTTTGGCATGATTCAAAAATATGAGAAAATGTTTTCTTATGCATATTAATGACTTATCATTTCCAATACATGTATTATTAAACATAAAAAATAAAAAATGTAAGAAATTAATTTTGTTAACACAAGAACCAACATTTGTTATATTCATGGTTGTTAACATAAGAACCAACCATAGAAAATATCAGTGGTAGTACATGTATTTCACATCCTGGAATGATACATTGTTAAAAACCATAATCATGCAAAGCCAAACAATTTTAATCCATGCAAGTTTGCATGAGGACATGGAACAAGTTCAGTTGGGGGGTATGTTGGGTCTCGTAATTATCATATTTTTATCATATTTGTCTTCGCCATTCCTCATATTCCATCACCTCATTTAACCATTCATCATACCATTTTCAGGGGTTCACCTCATTATTTTCCAGTTGATTTATTTTTAATATTATAAGAGAATTTATGATTAATTGTTAGAAAATTAATATATTTCATTAATCTATCAAGTGTGGATGAGCTTTGTAATGTGTAGGATTATATGAAAGGATTATTCAAAAATATTCTTGAATATTTCCTCCACCAATTCAAGAATTCAAAGGATAAATGTTCAAGCTTATTCCAAGGAGAAGATCATGGAGATTGAAAGGAGAATATTATGGAGATTTGGATAACATATCTTATCCAAGATTTGTGAGAGATGAGTGAGGATTTGAAGGGATCATATTTTGTAATTATAGGGATATTGGTTGAGAGAAAAGTGGATTTGTAATTATGATTTGCTTATCTTGTTTCAAATCACTCATGTATAAAAGAGAGTGCTCTCTCCTCATTTTGATATATAGAAATAGAGGAAAATTGATAGGAAGATTAAAAGAGGAATAAAGTTTTTGTTTTGTAATCTTTCATGATGTAATAAGATCATGTTTTTCTTCATCGTTAATATATGTTGACACAGGTTACTCTTTACATGTTGTTTTTCTCTTATACGATTACACATTTCCAATTTATGATATGATGCGGTGGTAATGTTGTTGGAGTAGAATTGTTGAGGAATGACGATCAGGATCTCCTAAGTTAGGAGCCTATTCTCTCGCTTTCTACACATCACAAACTGATGTGCTTTAGTCTCTCTTCTTGAGGACGGTAATCTGGAGAAGGACAACCAGGTTCTCCTAAGTTAGGAGCCTTTTCCTTCGTTTACTGCATCTTGAACCAGAGATAAAAGCATTAGACTAGGCTAATTTAACTTCAGTCCTGCATTTCCAGTGCATGTGCTTCGTAAGTCTAAGAATTCCTCGGATTGATAATTTATGTTAGGAAAATTATTTGATGACGATAGTTTCGCCCAAAATCTTGACGCCGTTGCCGGGGAAGCACGATGGATTGAGGTATAGGTTACTTTTTCTTGCAAGTGTGATTTAATTTTTTTTGCAAGAGTGTTTGATTTCTGCAACTGTGAAGAGTGATTGTAAGTTTTTAAAAAATGAGTTAACGATGAGTATAATTTTGGAAAAACTCACTGAGATCCTAGCAGAAGTTGAAATCTCCTCTTCCTATGAAAATAAGATCTTGACAGCTGCAGAAAGCTTAACTACTCCTCCAAAAGAGAATGAATCTACATATGAAAAATCCTATACATTTGATGAAAAACAATTAGTAAAGCAGGAGATTGAGGAGGACAACAAGGAGTGGCGGCATGATCTGAAAGAGGAAAATCACGCCTATGATAATATTATTGAACAATGGTTCCAAGCAAGTATGAGGTTAGATCAGTCATTTTGTTTTTATTTAGTTAAATTATAGTTACAACAAATAGATCTAGCTATTCTTGTACATTTGCATTTTTGATGTGTGCAATCGAAAGTGAATATATTTTTACTACTGTTGTATGCATGGTTACACTACAAGTTTGATTACACGTAGTGATTTTTAATATTCAATTAAAATAGAGTAGGTAGGAAAAAAGAAAGAAAGAAAAAATAACGTTATTTTCAGTTTGTTCTTAGTTTTTGAATAAGTATGCAATCTCTAAAAAAATAATATCTCTAATAGTTTTTAGGAATAAATTTTTTAGATTTCTAAATTATTAGTTTTTGTTTTCAAATTTCATTTTTTTTAATTAAAAATAAAACAAATTAAAAATATCTAAAAAAAATCATTTATATATATTTTTTAAATTTTATTTTCTTTTGAAATAAAACAAATTAATTTCTTAAAAAATAAATAAATAAATAAATGGGACGAATCTATGAAATTCACAAATACATTATCGAAATTAACAAGACAATAGCTGGTTAGGTAAAAGAATGGGGACAATGCCAAATATGCTACTCAACATCCTGTGTGAGGAACAAAGTCTGTTTGTCATACGTTACAAAGGGTGGCTGCAGAACAAATTATGATATTAGTCTGCATTCAAAGCTTTCTGGGACTCTCCACATTCACAATTATTTTCTTCAACTTTCCAGGCCTCCCCACACTGCTGCCGTGAGAGTTTTATGAGGGTTGCGTGGAAAATAACTCTCGTGGCTGTGTGGTTTGACTACAAGAAAGGTAGAGAAGAAAATTACAAACCATTGGCTACCATTCTTTCCACCTAAATCTGGTCGCTGTTCTACCCAGTCAGGGTGATCTGCAAAATGGTCGAGAGAGGAGGCAATGTGTGGCTTTTCACAATGGGCATGTTGCTCCTTTGTTTGTTGATTCAGTATACGCTTGTTGTTGAAGGTGACACCTATGCTGTTGGGGATCGCATGGGGTGGGGTTTTCAAACAGACACAACTCTCTAGGTTGCCGGGAAGACATTCAAGGCCGGCGACACTCTCGTGTTCAACTATTACAAGAGCTTCCATGATGTCGTCATGGTGGACATGAACAATTATGAACCTGTACTCCAAGGATTTCGCCGCGCTACGACAATGGCAACAACATGATTACTCTGAATAAAGTCTTATGGAACTCGTGCGTGAAGCCACTAGTTATCTATGGTAATGTCCATCACTTAAATCCTATGATTTTCTGTCAATCAAAAATGGCTTAGAGCATGACTTCTTGACCCATGAAGAAAATGTTTATTGACCCAATGAAAATTTTTAACTTTCCTTTCATTATATGATCGACCAATGCCTGGAACTTGCATTCAAATTTCCTTGGAAATCAAGGAAGAGATTAGTGGTCGTACTCGCAAATGCTCTCGGTGCTTCCATTTTATCTATGGATGTTCACTGGAAAAAGGAGTTGATTGGAATTGTATGGCTCAGTCCAAGAAAATCATAGTCAATCCCAACTAATATGGGGAGATGTCGAAATTATGGGACTCCAACACAATTCTCCAGCTGTAATTAAGTGAATCTCCATAGGGATCATGGCATTCGAGATGATCCTTCTGTGTAGACAGGTGATCCTTAAAGTCACCAACAACTATGTGCTCAATTTTGTGGGTTAGTTGGTGTTCAAATAGAATGATGGGGAAATATTTGCGGAACATGGAATTTAGGCCAAACCTTTGCACCATTAGAGTCTCCACGATTTTGGAGATTTGATCCTTTCCAATTGGGTTCAGGAAAATAATAAGTGCCCTTGCACCTCTTAAATTTATTTTGGTGGCGGGATTAAACCCTAAGACATAATGAGCGAAATGGCGTCAGAAGCAGAGAACCAGAAGAAGCCTAGTACAACGAGTAACGATGCAGAGGCATCCACGTCCTTGACGACATCGCCTTCCACTCTAGCAGCCAATTTGTATTGAAACCCAAACATCAAAAGGACGTTGGTTGTCATCATTGTGGTTGGACTGGCAGGAAGTGGCAAGACAACGCTGTTGCATCGACTTGTTTCTCACATGAAGATGTCTAGAATAAGAGAATATGTTTTGAATCTTGACCCTGCAGTCATGACTTTTCCTTTTGCTACTAATATTGACATTCGAGACACTATCAAGTACAAGGAAGTAATGAAAGAGTTCAACCTTGGTCCCAACGGGGGAATTTTCTCATACATTAGGGGAATTTTGAGGTATAAAATGGGCCTCATAAGAAAAATGTACAACAAAAATAAACTTTATAACAACCAATAGGATTCAAGATGATGATGTCATCCATAATGGATGATTAACCATTTTTGGAGTAAAAAAGTAAAAATATTAAAAAATAATAAAATAATAAAACTACTTTTTCAACTCGTATTTTAAAGTTATCTCCCAAAATTTTACTCAAATTTCGAGCGGGAGTACTCGTTGGATGTGGAATTTAATTCCTCATCCAAGGAGTACCCATGTTGCATACTTTCGATGAACTCTTCTACACGAAAAATGAGAAATACATAAAAAACGTGATTGTAATCACGTTTTTTTATGTATTTCTCATTTTAAATTAATAATAAGACAGAAAGTATGCAACATGGTACTCCTTGATGAGGAAACAAATTCCGCATCCAACGAGTCTACAGAAATTTGGTAAATTTGGAGATAGAAGTTGAAAATATGAATTGAAAAAGTAGTTTTTTCATTTTTCCCTCTAAAATTTGATGATGTCATCAAATCTTATTAGATTTTTTCCACTGTTATTTTATAATTTCCTTAGGAGGCCCATTTTAGACCTCAAAATTCCCCTAATGTTTGAACTTATTCGCTACAAAATTTGACGAGGTTATAGGATTGGTGGAGAAAAGGGAAGATGATCTTGACAACGTTCTTGTAGAGACACCAGGGTAGATAGAGATATTTACTTGGTCGGCTTCAATCACCCAACATTTTGGGTAGTCTGGATCAGACTCTACTGAAATCCTTTCTTGTAGAATTCAACCCTATGCAAGATCTTTCGCTCAAAACCCATATTCGTCATCCTCCTGTTGTTTTCTTACTGGAGCAGGCTTAAAAAAAATTATGTGTGGAGAGATGGGTCTCAGTTGACATGTATTTTTCCATTGTGATAGATCATGCTTCTGCAATTTTGGATCCACAGTTAACAATGAGATTTTATGCAAGATTTGGCCACCTTATGAGGAATGTGGGAAGGTTATTATGTTGGAGCCTCATTTTCGTTTTGCATCCAAAGCAGACAGTCCAATATGCACAACTTTAGGATTCTATTTCTCTTTGAATTTGAATGGTAGACATGGATATGTGGCAAAATTAGTTGTGCCCAACACACTTTTGGTCAGGGTACAGTGCTCTGCAAAGAAGTTTTTCCCTTTCAAGGGTGCTTTTCAACGCACTGTCTTCCCTTACAGGGTGCGTTGCCCCCTCAGCCAGCCAAATTCCATCAAAATTTGTCTTTTCATTCTGTTTCAACCAATTTTCTGTTGTATTCTCAAATGTTTGATTGCTCTTAGATACCAGTAAAAATTACTCGTTCTTCCTCCTTTGGATAGTTGTGTGTTCAATGTTTCATTAATTGTTTTCTTTATCACTGGAAAATTAAATTCAAAGTTGTTAATTTTTGCATTAGATCAATTATGTTTTCAAAAAGGAAATTTTCGTTCCATTATTCATTTCCTATAGGAAAATTTGTCGTTTCATTCTTCATTTTCCTAAGAGAAATTGTTCTTTCATTCCTCGTTTCTCAAAAGAAAACATTTTTTTGATTTATTTGTGCATTTAGTTTCTTTTTACTCATTGACATTAAAGGAAACTAAAAAGAAAAACATGCATGTGCATTTAGAGATTGTGTGTATTGCATAGAAACATATTAGGGAAATCTGCATTTAGTTTGTGCTCTTTGTTGTATTCTCAAAAATTTGATTGCTCTTTCCCCTTAGTAGCTATGATTTTCATTGAAAAACTGAATTGAAAAGTTTGCTTCTCATTTAGTTTGTATTTTAGGAATTTCCCATTACATCACGCGGTGAACCTCAAAGATAAAGTTTTAAACAAGATCAACATAAAATTGACCTCATTCAACCTAAGAAAGCATTTTAACATTAACAATAACACTTAGAAGGTATAGGCTAGAGACGTGTTCCGACGTCGTTAAACATAGCAGTTGTCGCTAACTTGTCTGCGATACATTCTAAGTGTGAAATCCCACTCCACGTACTTAAGTATATCAAAGCTCTTCCAGGTACCTTCGGGTATATTTGGGAGGAAAATTTTAAGTTGCTTACCATCCATAGGTAACTGAGTCAGCCGCCTTGTAACTTGTGATACATCAAACACAATATTCAGGGAGATTACCTGCCCATACTTCTTGATTCGCCAGGAGGTGTTCTGCAGTTCACAATTACTTGGTAAAACTTTTGCCTAGTATCACCCTTTTATTTATTTATTTGTTTTTGTAATAAAATCAATCAATAATCGTGGAAGAAGAACATCCCTTTCCCCGTCGTTCACGTAGAATAACACTTAAACCACCTTTACCACCAAAAACCATTTCTGGTCGACAAAGGCATACTCGTTCTACTGAGACCAGTACCATCAGTACCTCTGGTGCATCATCTTCATCACATCTACCATAGTCGTCTCGAGTCGTTTCTACACATCTTGGTTCATTTATTGTCATTGAAATAGATTCCTCACAGCTACTGGTGGACATTGTACATCTAACTAGTGAGACCATACATTCATAACCCAACGTTGTTCAACTGGAAGTTGATCCAGATCCCATCGTTATTTTGCCAAAACATCTAGATCCCGAAGTCGAACAATTGGAAGTTGTTCCTGTATCAGTCGCTCCTCAGTTGATCGTCGCAATTGAGTCTTCCCTTTCACGCAGTCGACCACCGGAAATATATCTCGGGCCTGACGGAGAAATTCTTCCACCTAGTTTGATTTCGATTGAGGAAGAACCTCAATAAGAAACAGACCCCTCAACTCCAACTCATTTTGGGTTGGGGCTTTATCTTTACGAGTCTATTCCTCGATTTACTTACACTACTTCTATTGATCCTATTTGAAATCAAGTTCTCGTAGATCCTATAGGGTATACACTGGGTCGTTTGACCATGGCTGAGTCAACATCTCTGGTTGTACCATCTGTTATAGTTGCGACAACATCTACTGTTGCTACTCTGTCTATGTTTACAACGTCACCCGAGTCACATATTTATGGTGGTTCATCCATCCCACCAGGTTACTAGTCATCATTTGGAGCCTACTTTGGTGCCTCCTCAAATCCATGGACTTCACCCATGTCATCTTCTGGTATTTTATTTGGTACAAATCTAATGAGTATTGAACGAATTGATCCTTTATATACATCTTCAGTGCAACATCAAGCTAGTCCATCTGGGTACATACCATCCAGTTCAATCTCAACTGGACTAACACCATTAATTTGGAGAACAATATATTCCATATTATTATACTCCTCATGCTGGGGGTCAACCTATGGTCACCCATTTTGACACTACTCCGTCGTTTTATGGTCACCCAAATGTTGGAATGACCGTTTGTCAGTGGTAGCCTATCTTGCTTGTTCAACCACAAATGGTTGTGCATTCATATCAACCGGTTCAACTTGTTGTGCCTACATCTACCCCACTTGTTAATACTTCATCACCCCTTTTATAGGCTCAGTTGGTTGTACCTCAACCATCTCAGGTTGGTCCTTCAACCCATTACCCTCAATTTTTGGGCCTCCAGACTCCACCTCCTTCAGCTGGTTTACAAAAACCACCTGTATCTTTAATCTTACAACCACAGGTTGGATTACCCTTTTATGGGATGTCACTGGCTCCCGCCAGTCTTACCTATTCAAAATGGGTCTAATTTATTCTATTTTGGGCTATAATATTGGAGGGAAATCACCTTGGCAGCCACAACCTCAAATGCCACAACAACAATTCCAACAACAACCAACTTACCCAGGTCTTGGTCAACAGATCCCTCAGGATTTTGGTCATTAAAACAACCCCTATTTGGGTTACCAGCATAAAATTCCTTATGCTGGTGCACAAAGGCCTATTTCCCAGGCAATTCCATCATATCCTAGCTATGCTCAACCTAATTTTAATTGACAGTTGGCCTTTGTCGCAACTTTAGAATTACCTAATTTAAACTGGCTTACCAATGACCCCATCAGCTATTCTCCTTGGTGGCCAGTGATGCCCCATAAATTACCCTTCCACATTCCTAAATTCAATGGAAACCCTGGAGAATACCCTTCAACGCATGTTATGACTTATCATTTGTGGTGTTCATCAAACTCCTTAAATGATGACTCCGTTAGACTATGTCTTCTCCAGCGTATGCTTACTGGTCTGCCTGCAAAATGGTACATTGAATTACCATGAGCTTCATTTGATAACTTCATTGCCTTAGCCACTACCTTTCTAACCCACTTCCAGTTTCCCATACGATATGAAACTGGAACAAAACTGCTGACCAAATTTATTAAATAGACTACTGCTACTCACATTTCCGATCATATTCATGAGTGGTGTCGTCGTTGTCGTATGGTCAAAACATCTGTTCCTGATCAACTCCTCGCTAAGTGGTTTATTAAGTCCTTGCTACCATCTATCACCGAGGATGTAGCTAAAGGAGGCGTTTTCACTGAAGAGCAAGTCAATTCTCATGCCCAATACTTAGATTTGATTTATACTCAGTCTGGCACATTATATGAGAAAATTCCAAATGCACCGCGATCAAATTTTATTGTTCCTCATCTGTTATAGCATCATTTATCACCTCTATATACTTGATTACTTATGCATTTTCCATGGGCAGCCCTTCCATTCAGACTTGATCACACTTCTTAAAAAAAAGTATTTTAAAATCCATACGTGACTCTGCCTAGATTTTTCCACGTGTAGATGCGGGTCCATCCATAGCTGACCCACGTATGTTATTTAAAATGTTAAAAATATATATAAAACTCATATTAAATAGATGGGGTTTACGAGTTTTTCTCATAACTTAACTACCCCAGCCCGTGGCCTAACTGTTCCCCAACTGAAAAAACTAATTTGAGGAAGTATAAATACACCTCAAGGGAATGGCCTAAAGGAGGGAGAGAGAGAATGCTATTAATATTATAGCCTGTTATAAACCTGATCAATTTTGATAATTCCATGTGCCTCCTGCACTTCCCAGGTTTAGGAAACCCTTGTTTCCTTGTGATGTTCACCCCCACTTTATGTGACATCCTTTGTGCACCATTTATGGAAGAAGCTTTGTGAGGCTAGGGATGGATGGATTGGGAGGATGGTTTCGCTTGGAGCCATGGTAGATCTCAGGTGATTTCTCCACTTTCTCTTTACATATTATCAATAAAAGAAGTATTTTAATGTTCCTGATGTCTTAGTGTTATATGTATCCTATACATGTTGAATGATCTTGAATGGCTTATTTCATGTTATTTTTATGATATTATATATGTTAACATGCTGACATCTAGGACATACATGATGTGTAACTAGTTTGTGTGCTTTGTCTTGATTGATTTGCAGGTTCTGGATGAGGAGGAGTAGCAGAGGGTTTTCACCCTGCGGGATCGACCCTAAATGTAGGACAAATGGGTAAGGTTTTCTATCCTCAATTTTCTAGTTCAAGCATAAAAAACTAATAATTAGAGTGCTTCTTGTGATGATATGTCATCCGATCTTTTAGGTCCCTCAACCCAGACCTTAGGATAGTTTTTCCCATAACAGAACTGGTGACTCCATTGGGGATTACATCCATGTAATTCCTAGTTTGGGTTTTTTTAATCTGTGTTGTGGGTTTCCTGACAGTTTAATCACTTTTTCAGTCTAATAGGTTCTTTTCCCAGTTAGGCAGAAGTCCCGATCTTCTGGATCAGGCCTCGGTTTTTCTTTTTTCCTTATTTCATTTTCCATATACTAATGCGTTTGTACACAGTCGAGTATACCGGTTGTTTCTTCCAAAATAACCCGCATATACGCGTGTTTATTTTGGTACAGTCATGTATACACGTGCTACACACAATGGATTCGCGTATGCCCAATAAATTTTGGAAATTTAAATTTTGAGGCCCTATAAGTCTTTCCTGTCTGTGTTTGGTCATCCATGTGGAACCTCTTAGGTGTCTATACTGTGATTCTTGTGGCTGTTTGTCAGTTCCTCTCTTTTTCAAGTGAAGACCTAGTCATTCTAAGGTTTTGTATGTTTGGTGAAGTCTCAAATGCAGATGTAGCACCAAGACTTCTTTCTGGAGTTCTTGGCTGTTTTGACCATTCAGAACAGTAAGCCTTTGTTAGTTTTCTCATATTTTCCTTTTGCATTACTTCACTTTTTGGTTTTTGCCTTCTTGACTTTCTTGGTTTTCTTGTTTCTTGGGATCAAGTTTCTAGTGAATCTTTAAGTTTCCTTTATTTGGTTTCTTGAGGTTTTTTTGCTGGAAGTTTTTGCTACTGTTCTGAATCAGTTTCTTGAGTTGGTTACTTATTCTTGTTCATTTGAGTCCCGCTACAAAAGTGGCATAGTTGTGTTGTACATTTGGAAGTTTCCTTGTTGGCTCATTTTCTTGATTTTGGACCTTTGGTAGTGTTTTGCTTATCTCATTGAAATTTCCTTGTTTCCTTAAAAGTGAAAAGCAAAAAAACATCTATGTTTTCCGTTTCTTTTGCTTTGGTTTTCTTTTCATGGTTATCATCTCTTTTGGAGCGAAATGCCAGTTTATCGTTTTTGGTTCATTTTCTTGGTTTCGAAAGGAGTCTTTGTTTGGATTTCTCTCTCTTTTATATCAAGTTTGTTTTGGCATTATTGTGTGCAAAGGAGTTCCTATTGGGACTTGTCTCTGCTTTTCTGTCAAAGTGATCGAACTAATCTTATTTAGAAGCTCTCGTTTGCTTCCTTTGTGAGTAGTCCTAATATTTTCATATCATTGTTAGTTTTTTCATTAGTTTCACTGTTAAGAATTTTATTCTTTTTGATAACTTTTCTGAAGTGTGTGAAGAGTGATAATTGAAAAGAAAAAATAAGTCTTTTTTTTATTAATTTCTTCATAGAACCCAATTAGAAATCTCTTTTCATCGAAAGGAAAAAAATTGCATCTTCATGTATTAGGTTTTCTATTGATTTATTTTGCATCGAAAAACATCATAAGTTTCATATCCATCTACCCTTGACTTAAGTAACGACCATTTAAAATCAACAGATTAACCAAAATGAACTATTTTTTTTTGCGTTGTCATTAATTATACACCAACTAGTCTAGGTCATAGGGCCTTGGAATAGGTGACTGGAGAGTTAACTCTCCAAGGCCACTCAAAACTGTCAAACATAGAAAGTTGATTAATGAGCGAAATACAATTCCATTAAGTGGACCAAGAAAGATCTACCTCCAGAGAGTTAACCGTGAGGGATAGTGAAGGTAAAGAAGAGAGATAGACTGGCTAAGGATATAGTGTAATATTCCTAAACTAGCATGCAGCTAATTGGGATATTAATTTCTCTTCAAACACATAGTTAGATGAATAAATGGGTAGGGAGGCCCATAAATTTTTTTAGCAGCAATAAAATCCCTCTCAATAGGGAAAGGGATCATATTCATAGCTGGATAAAACACCTTCATGTGTGAACAAAGGCTAAATGCATGTGGACAAAGTCAAGTTTGACCAAGTCATCAAAGCTAGTATGGAGGATGTGGAACATTAATGAAGATAACCCAGTGGAAATATGGATTAGTTTAGATAGTTAGAATAAAGCCACCTTGAGTGTGGAAGAAGACATTGCATGAAGATCCAGTCAAGGTTGACCAAATCTAACAACACTATTATGGAGGAGTGGCATGGATGATGGGACAACACAGTTTTGGAGGGAGATTTATTGCATGAAGATGGAAACCCTAATGAGTGGGACCTAAGGTGAGAAGGCTCACATTGTTTATAAGGAAGAGGATGGAAACCATATGGGGTTAGCTTATGATTATGGTTTTCTGATATATGGTTTGTTTAGACATATTTCTTTCTCTGGCTGTTTAGCTGAGATAGAGTGTTGTTTAGCATAGGGTGTTCTTGATCGGGAATCCCACCTCTTCCATTGAGTAGCTCTTGGAGGAGCCTTGCACCATATTGTCCACTATCTGGCTGAAGGCCAAGTTTCATATTCCTTTGACAACGCAGATCCTGTCGAGGGTTTGTCTGTTTCAGTAAGCTGCATCAAGTGGAGACTATATCTTCATATCTAGGCCATTTCAGTGCTCATTTTCAGTGGAGGAGGTTTCTACTCCACTAGGAGGACAATATTGAAGACATTGAGCTTCATTCTAATATCTTGGCTGCAGGCCAACTATATTTTGATCCCTATAGCGCAGAAGAGATCCAGATCTGCGTAATTTCTGAAGGAGCAGTTGCAGGGTGGTTCAATGCACCATTTGGAGAGTTGATTTTCTTAGTGTTGGGGATCCGCCCTTCACTTTGGAGATCTATTGGAGGAGGCTATTATTTTTCATATATCAGATCAGCCACACTTTTTAGACCTGTAATTTTTTAGTAGATCTGCAGTCTTAGATCTCAGATCTACACTTTGTACTTGGTGTTTTGCTAAAAACCCCAAGGGGATTCATTAGAGGAGCCTGTATAGTGCATGGATCTGATATAGATCTGACTTTTCATGCACATGGAAGCTCTAGATATGATGTACAAATTACTGCTATTTCAGGATTAATAAAATCATGTTGTTAGGGTATTTCAAGCTTTATTCATGGTGACAACCCCTCTTTTTGCATGATTTTTGAGCAATAATGGCTTGGGAGGCTTGTTTAACTAAGCTACCATGATTTTTTTCAGATATCCTTTTGTATATGGCTGTTATAATGTATGAATGAATGGATACATGGGTTGAATTTAACTATTATTGCATACATTTATGAAAAATTCGTTTTTACTACATGTATTGCTGAGTTTTCCCATTTGGAAATATTATAGTGGTATCAGAGCATCATCTTGGCTCAACTAGTGAGTTTTCAGCCAATAAACTATAAGAAGAAGAAGAGAAGGAGAAAGATATTAGAATGAAGGGAGGAATGAGTTTCATATCATCTCATTTTAGATCTAAGAAGGACCTCACCAAGGAGGTCAAGCAAAGAAAAATTAAGAGAAGAATTGAAACCACCTTAGGGTTTTAAGATGAGGAAGTTCCATGTACTTCCGATCAGCAAAAAGAAGATCCAATATTGCATAGAGCTCCAAATAAACATAATATGGCCTTTTATTTTGAAGATAAGAGGCGTAGAGATGGATAGCACTTAGATCGTGAGATTCTAAATGAGTATCTTGCAGAATATAAGTCTCAACCTAGAGCTTTCAAGGAGAATCTAACTCTTCCACAGTTCATTCAGCTCAAAGAAGAAAGGAGACCTTGCAGCAATAGAAGGAAGAAGGGAAATATATTTCTATTGTCTACTTTTGATGGGTCATCCTCATGCACAGTAAGGGCTTGGGGAAAGAGATTGGATGCATTTTTCCTGCTACATCCAGTAGTAGAGAAAGAAGTTGTTGAGATTGCAGCACTGCACCTTGAGGGTGAGGCAAGCATTTGGTGGTTCAGCCATTTGAGTCATGCAAAGGTGACTGCATATGCAGATTTCACTCAAAATTTGATCAAAAAGTTTGACAAGAAGAAATCAGAGGAGAAGAAGCCTTCACCACCACTTATTTTAGGAGCATTTACATTAGGAGAAAATATGTTTTCACCTTTGCAAAGTAGTATTGATCTCTTGACATCTAGAGTCCCATGCACTATTCTGGAGATGCATGAGGAGGAGGAGACTTGTACGAGTGCTAATGAAGCCATAGAAGAGCAGCCATCATCATTGGTAGTTGGGGAAGCCATCACATCGGAAGAAGGAACCCTTGTAGTAGTACAAGATGTTCCCAAGTTTTACCAAGGTATGCAGATGTTTCCATTTCCTATTATTTTAGCACATCATATGGAGGATTGTGGGCATATGCCATTGCATGACCAAGGGTCAAAACATATTGTTGAATTGGAGCATTCCAATGACCTTCCCATATGTATGAAAAAGGATGGGTAGATAGTCGTTGGGGGACATCTTATGATGGATAACATCTCTATTGCATGATCTGAGGCAATCTTGAGTAGATTTGCGTGCTAATCCGGTGGTAGAGGGCCCCTACTACCCGAGAAGCTCTGTGCATTTTTTAGATAAGTAACTTTAGCCTTGTTTCATTCCTAGTTTAAGCAATATTATGAACTTTGTGTTTTATACTTACTTGCAGTAGATGCTACAGTCAGTCTTATTCTTACTAATTGTTCCAAAATATCACTAATATTGAATGGGATATAACTGTAGTATTTTAGGAATTAGTTGCATTTTTCTGAACTTTACGTTTTTGTGCTCAATTACATCAATTGTTACAGCTAGTCTTGTTCTTACGAATTATTCCAAAATATCACTAACACTGAATGAGGCATAGCTGTGGTGTTTTAGAGCTTAGTTGTGCTTTCTTTTGAATTTTATGTTTTTATGCTCACTCACATTGAATATTACAACCAGTCTTGTTCTTACAAATTGTTCCAAAATATCACTAATACTAAACGAGATAGGGTTGTAGTATTTTAGAGATTAGTTGCATTGTAGTTTAGTTGTAATAATCCAGAGATTAGTGGCGCTCTAGTTCACTGTATTTCAAGTTAGATTAGTGGCAGTCTAGTTCAGTTCTTGTTTACTGTATTTCGAGTTAGGTTAATGGCATTCTAGTTCAGTTGTGGTCACTGTATTTCAGGTTTGATCGATTGCATTCTAGTTCAGTATTTTAAGTTTTATTAGCTGTAAAAATTAGACTTCACGACCTTCATTATTTACAAACTACTCTTGTTCTTAATTTCTATTAATACATCAATATCATAGGAACAAGAATTGGTACTGTCATTCTGAAGTCTTGATTGTTCCATAATTTCTCACAATTTCACAAACTGCCTCTTTTCCAAAGCTATTCCAAAATATTTCTAATTCCTGAATGAGGTTTAAATAGTGATATTTTGGGTTGTATAATGGATCAATCTCAGTGTCATTAGTTAATTTAGAAAAGAGTTCATCCCTATGTTGCAGACTATCTTTTCAAAATGTGTTGCAACAAATTTCTAGCCATGGATAAGATTAGGCTGTTGTTTGCTTACAAGAACCTCATTACATTAAACTTATCCTTTTCTCAAGTTATTCCAACATATTTCTAATGAATGAATGGGACTAATTTCATGTTATGAGCTATTTTCTTGTCAAGTTTTGCATTTTCCGAGTGCCATACATAGTCTAGAATAGGTTTTGCTCCGTTTTAGTGTGACCAACAACTGCTCTTTACCAACACTTAGCTCTTTTCCTTTTTAACACAAAACCACAAAACCAAAAACATTAAAAAGACACTAAACACAACGTAGTAAGAAACAGATACCTAGGCACATATAGTGCACCTCATTTCAACAATTTACTAGCCCTGGTTGACAATTTATGACATCAATTTAGGAACACTAAGTTGAGCAGAGATTTTGGTGTCGTTGCTGGGGAAGTGTAACTAGGTAGCCTTGTTTCTTATCTCCCAAAAACAATGATATGCGTAGAGAAAGAGACTCAAGGGGTAGATTCATAAGAAGCTGCTTGATTCCTAGAACACCACTTGTTTCACTCAAGACCCAAGAGCTAGCACACCTCCAACTCAAACCCACACTCCAACCTTTACTGATCCTAGACTCGAGAGGACTTAAGACTGACATTATTCCATTAGAAAACCTTCCACTTCATCCGTTGAACCTGTCTTAGAAGAAGATTCAAGGACCCCTGCTAGAGACATAAAATTTTCCACTTCCACAGAAGAATCAACTATGGCAGAAGAAGGGGGAGGAGGAGTCTTTAATGGAGAACACACATTATTTGGAGGGGGTAGAGGTAGAGGTAGAGGAGAAGGAGGTAGAGGTGTGGAAGGAGAAGGAGTTAGAGGAAGAGGTAGAAGAGAAATAGGAAGCTCTTTTGGGTTTCCTATAGTAGATGAAGAAACCAATACAACCATGAAAAACATTTCACCCTTTGTCCTTCCAAACTTCTATGGACTTAAAACTGAAGATCCTGAAACCTTCCTATTTGAATTTGAAGTCCTGTGTAGAACTTATGACTACTTACAAGATGCTCAAAAACTTAAATTATTTCCTTCAACATTGAAAGGAGCAACATTGAAGTGGTTTATGAGTTTGATCAACAGTTCTATTAGGACATGGGAAGACATGAAACAAGCATTTATAGAGAGGTATTTGGAATACTGTATGCCAGCCAACCATAAGGAGGAAGTGTTTAAAATTCTACAAAAAGAAGATGAAAATCTGGAATATTTGTTGGAGAGATTTAACTACAACATCAAAAGAGAAAAAATGGAAAACCTAGACCAAGACACTTTGAAAGCTCTCTTGTTGAAGACAATTAGGGATGAATGGTTAGATATCCTTAACATGATGGGAAAATGGGATATATCTCAGCTTACATTACCTGAAATAGCTGAATTATGTATCAACCTTTCAAGAGGGAAATCTAAAACTGTAAAAGGACCAAGAGACCCTGCTCTTGCAAGGGCAAGTAAGTCTGCTTCTGGGACAGTAAGTAGGGCATAAATAGGACATATGCTTGATGAATTCAAATCTGAAATTTTAGGGAGTCTTAGTGAACAAATAGACACCCTTAAGTTACAAAACAAGCAAAAAGCTGAATCTGATGCCTTAGCAATCTTTTGTCCCAAATGTAGAAGGAAGCATGCCTTGAGAGAATGTCCTTTGGATGCAAAATTTGTAGAGACTTGTGTAATTTGTTCAGAAAAACATGAGACCAAGAGATGTCCTTCACTTCCTAGTCTTAAGGCTGTCTTTCAAGAGGAAACTCCTACAAATTCCACAGAATCTCTCAATTTTGTCTCTAGAAGGCCTTGGCAAGGACCTCAAACACAAGGATTCCATGATCAAATGTATAACCAACCTCCACCTTGGAATTCTTGGCAGCAACCTTGGCCTCAATTTCAAAATCAATCTCAAACTTGGGCACAAGGAGCACAAAATCCCTATGGAAGATACTCTCAGTACTATCAGTATCCACCATCCTATCCACCATACCCACATTTTTATCCTCAAAATCCTCAACAAAATTTTCAACAAAATCCTCAAAAACATCATCAGAACCTACCACATCAAAATCAACCACTTCCATTACCATTTCCTCAAAAATCAAATCAGTTACCTGCTCAACCCATACCAAACCCCAACAATAAAAATCCTCAGAACACATACATGATAGAAGGCCAACAGTTTCCAACTTATTTGATTACTCCTCTAGACCTTAGTGATGTTCAACTTAGGTTTGGAAGAATACTTGAAAAGAGGAAACCTTCTGTGATCATACAAGAACAAGACAACTCTGAGGAAGATTCTCTATGGGAAAATAAAAGTCTTGAAGAAGACACATCTTTTCAGGACCCAAACATTGAAAAACTAAAACAAAAAGAACCAATAATTTCAACTCCTGTATTAGAGCAGCCATCAACATCCACTCCTACACCTCCCTTTCCAGAAAGATTACAAATTGATAGAGGTGTAGAAAAACAAATTATGGTGCCTAATTATGATTTCTTAGATGAGCTAAGAAATGTTTGTATTAAGATCCCATTATTGCAAGCTATCAAG